>JADRCD010118896.1:0-12947 GCA_019843815.1 Montemys delectorum
GTCCCCTTCCCCCCTTCATTGTAAAACGGAGCTCACCCATGAGGGCCAAGAGGTGGCGTTTGTTGCTTGGCATGAAAAAGGCATTAATTGACGTTCCCATCCCTTCTGGAGAATGGAGAGGGCAGAGAGGTGTCCGAGACGTGAAGACACAGCTATTCTCTGCAAATAGAGAGGGTTCTGGCAGAGAAAGGACTTCTTCCCAGCTTGGTAAGCCAGAACATGTACTGGGGATAGTACAAAACGTGGCTGCTTCAGGGCCGCAACATTACCCGTAAGTCTCCTGGGCAGCTTCAGGCCACTGGAGTCTCTGCCCAGGCAATTGTGTGGCTCTCTGACAACTTCCTGCAGGGGCGGGGCCTCATGACCGGCTCCCCCTCCTTGTAACACTCTGCTCCACTGAAGAACAAATGGGCCCATCTCATAAGGGTCTGCTGCAGGCGATCACAGCTGCTCTGACACAAGATGGTAAAAGCCACGTTCTTCCTTAGAGGAAGGAGCTGCCCACCACCTTCCAGGCAGATCTCAGGGCGCTGCCATTCGGGCACCCATGTCACGGACCTTTCTTGTCCCTCAAGTATGAGTAGAGAGAATGATTGGGCCTTCATGTCACCCAAACCCAGGATCTGGTCTTGGCTCTGTCAGAGCCTTGGGCAAATCATTTCTCTGCCCCAAGCCTCAGTTTACCAGCAGAGAGAGAAAATAAGACATACGACCTAAAAATTATCTTTCACGGTGGCTTGTGCTGCACAGCCTTACTGCAGGGTTCTAAGTGCAGCTTAGCGCATAATTGAACAAACAAGAACTTGGGATCCAGAAAAGAAAGATGTTCAAATCCCAGATCTGCATCTAACCATCCATGTGACCTTAAGTACGTTGTTCAACATCTCTGAGCCTACAATGCTTATCCATCCAATAAGATAATGCAAAGGTCACCCTGAGGATGAAGGTGCACGACTAACACATAGGTGGCACATGGTCAGTGTTGGCTTCCTGTCCTCCACTTTTCCTCTTCCCCACAGGTTCCCACTGGTTCCCTCCGTCACACCTCCTGCACCATGACTGCTGTCCACAATCAGCCCCCTCTGGCTGGCACTGAAGGCTCGCACCATCCTCCACTGTGTGCAGGGACTGTCCAGCCGGGTCACAAAGCAAAGCTAAAGACATGGCTAAGGATGTATTAAGAGAAAACCCTGGAGGGGAGGAGAGGGAGAGGAAGGGAGGCTGAGCTCCACTCTGTGGGACTGCTAGGCCAGGCTGCTGGTCCTGGGGAGGCTCCACAAGATGGAAGCTCAGAAGGTCTCAGAAAGTACAATGGGCACAAGACAAAGTGCCAGAAGCTGACAAAGCAAAGTGATGTTCTGGGGAAATTGCTTGCTGCACAGTTCAGTGTAGGCCTGGAAAAATCCTAGAAGAGGGGTCCAGGAGAGGTTTTGAGGAGCCAGGACGTCACTCTACCCATGGTGGGCTGCCAGGGGCGGAGGCCTCGGGACTTTTGTCTCCTTGCTGGTGAGTGAGTTGTTCTCATAGGAAGAACATCTTTCCAGCTTGGCACCTCCCAGTGCCCACAGGAGCCTCCCAGTGCCCACAGGAGCCTCCCATTGGCCCACAGGAGTGCTGTGTGAATGAGTTACACATTGAAGGTCAGTGCTCACTCAGCACCAGGAGCCAGGAGTCAGGAATGTTCCCTAGTCGAGATAAAGGTCAGAAAGAGAGGCAATGGCAGCAGAGCCCATTTGAGGGAATGAGGGAAACATCTGGAGCTACTGACAGCCTGAGATGAGGTGGGGCAGTGGAAGGCAGCCCTCTGAGAAGGAGCATTGTGTGCTTGGCGAAGGCAGCCAGCTCTAGTGAGGGCAAGACCCGCAGCGGGCAGAGGTAGGAATATGTCTGGTTTTGTCGCTATAACAATATGATCTATTGCTCTATATTGATCTATTGGTCTATGATCTAGGTAATCTATAAAAAAAAGAGAGAGAGATACGTTATGTACAGAGCTCTGGAGGCTAAGAAGTCTAAGAGTCGTTCTGACATCTGGTGAGGGCCTATTGCTACATCACAACATGGTAGAGGCTATCCCACTTTGTAACTAAGCCAGAGAGTGTGTAACTTAGTAGAGGCTATCCCACTTTATAACTAAGCTAGAGAGTGTGTAACTTGGTAGAGGCTATCCCATTTTGTAACTAAGCCAGAGAATGTAAGATGGTAGAGGCTATCCCACTGTGTAATTAAGCCAGAGAGTGTGTGTAACAAAGCCGTCCCCACAGTGGCCCCAGGAATCCCCTAACAAAGTGACCCTGACACAAAGGCATCCAATGATCGAGTAATCCACCATTCTCACTCTCTGTGCTGTCCGTCTCGCTGTTTCCTCTTCTTCCTCTTTTTATAAATTATGTATAAGCACTCCCCGTGTGCTTGTGTGTGCATGTTCGTGCCTCTCTCTCTCTCTCTCTCTCTCTCTCTCTCTCTCTCTCTCTCTCTGTGTGTGTGTGTGTGTGTGTGTGTGTGTATGTGTGTGTGTGTGTGTGTGTGTGTGTACACAAATATCCTCAGAGGCTAGAATCATTGGACTCCCTGGGGCTAGAATTACAGGTGCTTGTGAGCCACTTAACACAGATGCTGGGAACCGAACCCTGGACCTCTACAAGAAGAGTGCATGCTCTTTCTTAACCACCCAGCCATCACGTCAGCCCTTTGCATGTCTCCTTGCTGCTGAAACAATCTCTTTTTTTGCACAGCACTGCCACCAGAGTGGCATGTCCTGCATGACCTGTCAGTTGTTTCCTCGAAGGTCTAGGTCTGCCTTGTTATCTGTTTCCTTGTCAACAGTCCTGCCCCGGCTCTTGTGGTCCTATGCCTTAGACTTAGAACCCAGATCCACAGCTGCTTTTTGGAAGTTTCTTGGGAACTTTGTCCTCTCCCATTTCTGACTGTGGGCCGCACTGCCTCACAGGTAGCTCTCCTTGCCTCCTCCAGCTCTGGTGCACTCAGGGGAGTTCTTGGGTTGTGGCAGCCTCACTTCACCCTGCTTCCATCTCGCCATCTTCTCTCGCTCATTCTCAGCATCCCTGTCTTTCCTATCTCTAAGGGCATCATCCTTGGATTTGGGGGCCCCCTCCCCGCTCTGCTTATACCTCAATCCTTAGTTACCACCTGCTACAATCCCGTTTCCAAGTGTGGTGCTTAATCTCGATTGTCAGCTCCATATGATTTAGAATCGCTCTGGGGACACATCCCTGGGCACGCCTGTGAAGAATCACCTACATTAGGTTAAACTGAGGTGAAAAGAAGAGCCACCCTAAACGTGAGCAGAACCCTCTCATGGGCTGCAGGCTGGGACGGAGTGAAAGGAAGTGCTGGTGTACTGGCTGGTTCTGTGTGCCAACTCGACACAGGCTGGAGTTATCACAGAGAAGGGAGCTTCAGTTGGGGAAGTGCCTCCATGAGACCCAGCTGTGGGGCATTTTCTCAATTAGTGATCAAGGGGGTAGGGCCCCTTGTGGGTGGTGCCATCCCTGGGCTGGAAGTCTTGGGTTCTATAAGAGAGCAGACTGAGCAAGCCAGGGGAGCAAGCCAGTAAGGAACATCTCTCCATGGCTTCTGCATCAGCTCCTGCTTCCCAACCTGCTTGAGTTCCAGTCCTGACTTCCTCTGGTGATGAACAACAGTGTGGAAGTGTAAGCTCAAAAAACCCTTTCCTCCCCAACTTGCTTCTTGGTCATGATGTTTTGTGCAGGAATAGAAACCCTGACTAAGACAGCTAGCATGTGTCTTCTTGCTTCCTGGTGACAGGATGCCCAGCGTCATCACCTCCCATGCCCTCTGGCTTTTCCATCGCAGGGGACTGTGTCTTTTAAACTATGAGCAAACCTTTCTTCCCTAAGTTGCTTTTTGTTGGGTTGTTTCTATCGTGGCATTGAAAGAAGTTAACTAAATCATCAACATGATCTCATTCAGAGGACCCTAGGGCAGGGGCACCATGCCGCCCACTACAAGTGGCAACCTGGACAGCGGGACCTGTTCCCAGGATACTCTTGACACCACAACGGAGTGCCAAAGACAGGTTGATGGATGCCCTACTCACAGAGTCTCCGCAGCCAGTTGTCACCTCTGCAGCCACACAACACTTCGGGCCTAAGGTCAATACTCACTGTCAGACCCTAAGATTACCATATGCCAGCCCGTGTCTCCCCTTCATGTTGCTAGCAAGGGCCCTTTGCTGGAATGTACACTGTAAATAAAGCCATTTCAGTCTGAGGGCTGGTGGCAGAAGGGATGAGCAGGAGAAGAATTGAACGAATAAAGGCAAAGATCTTTACCACCCACAGAACAATACACAAAACCCAGGACATTCATCCGGACCATCAATAAATAACCCAGACCACAAAAATAATGCATGAGACAGCTTGTGTAATGGTAGCATGTGAAAGACTGGGGAACTTTCTAGAATTAATTTTCTTCATTTTGGTTTATTAAAATTGCGCTCATCTATCTCCCCTGTTAAATATTTTATTTTTTCCGTATTAATGGCTGCAATTTCAGCCTGTGCCTGTTTCTGTCATTAACACTGTACAAACTTAATATCATTAGTAGTTTTTCCCTTAATTATGTGACTAGAAAAGAAAAACATCAAAGTTTCCGTGAAATTGGAATAGTATATCTAAATTGTCTCATGTTTATTTTAACATTAACAGTAAATGAAGCTAATGGGCTTTTATATTATTAAAAGCACTCATTTGTGTCTTGCCTGTTCCAATACATAACAAAGCTTTAAAAGATGTTAAATAATTAGTTATTTAATAGGGACGGGTGGAATAGATCAGAACAGAAGGGAAAGTTGAGGGCAGCTAATGCAATCTGTCTGTCGAAGGGTCTGTCCCTTTCATAGCTGGTGGGCGGGATTCCCTCTCCCCATGCCTGCTGGCCTGCTGTTACAACACTGGCTCTAATTTATAATGACCCTGCAGTGTTAAAGCAACACAATCTATTGCTGAGCCCTGCGGAGGACACACGTGTGGATTGGGGTGGGGGAGGGGGCAATAACATTTGCAGTTATTTCGGAGCAATATCCATTCATAATTCAATACCTGTGTATAGAGAGTGGCTGGGGCTGCTGCTCAGGCCCTGCTGGGCTGGGGGCTCTAGAGGCCCCAGGCAGGAGGGGAGGCTTGTGCCCTGCTGTGCTGGCCCGCCTCCCCCTGCCTCCCACCTCCCTGCCTCTTTGCAGGGGTCTCCTCGCTTTGGAGTCTGCCTTTTAGTAGAGGCATTTGTCTTAGGAGCCCAGGGATGCCTAGGAAGACTGTGGCTGGCAAATCCATTGTCATGCTGATGCTCAGAATCTAGAATGGGGACTGGGATGTAGTTCAGTGGCAGAGTGTTGGCCTAGCATGCATAGAGCCCTGAATTCCATTCCTAGCACGGTATACACAAGGGTTGGTGGGGTTCATCTCTAACCCCAACTTTCAGCAGGTAGACGCAGAAGGATCAGAAGTTCAAAGTCATCTGTGGCTACATAGGGAGTTTGAGGGCAGCCTAGGCTACATGAGACCCTGTCTGAAAACATAAGCACAAAGTCCAAATATCTCACAAGGAGTCCCTGAGGGCTGCAGTGTCTCTTGACACTGAAGGCCTTGCCTGCACAACCCCAGCTCCTGTCCTTCCCACTGGGACTCACCCCAGGTTTGTTCTCTGCACGGACACAAGCCACCATGCCCAGAGCCCGACTTCCCTCCTGCCTTCACCCTCCCTCAAATCCCCTTTGTTCTCTCTTTCCCACCCCCAGTCCTTCCTGCAAGCCTAAAGTGTCCTCTGTGTTGAACTCCCAGACCAGCTTCTCCAACTTGCAGCAAAGTCACAGAGAGGACTTAGCACAGCACCCCTGAGGCGTTGACTCCCAGACCTTCGATGACCAAAGAACATGCGGTTCTGACAAGTCACCATGTAATGTGGACACTGCCACTCTGGGGACACGCTCTGAGACATTTGAGAGTACTGAGGCACAGCCAGTGGCTCCATGTCTTTAAATGACACCACACCTGTCTAGAGACACGTGGCCAAGACCTGTCTCCTCAAACAGATGGCAAATCCCTTGAAGGTTACAGCTCCATGGTCTTCAAAATGCTGCCAGCTCAGAGACCGGTGTAGAAGCTGTGAGTTTGCAGGGACCTGAATGGCTGGTACTGCAGTATTTCTGCTGGTCCTCAGAGAGGTGAGGAAACTGAGGCTTAAGGAGATGAAGCAAACCAATGGGAGGGGCTTGACACTAATGAGGGTCCAGGCTTATCTCCATGGTGCTGGCTAGTGCTCCATTGTTTGTATTTGGTTTTTTCGTTTGTTTTTTAAAGATTTGCTTATTGTCTGCGGACCATGTACATGCAGTGCCCTCAGAGGCCAGAGGAGAGTCATGGATCACCTAGAAGAGTTACAGATTGTTGTGAGCCACCATTCTTCGGGCCCTAAGAATTGAACCCAGGTTCTCTGCAAAAAACTAGTGCTCTTAACTGCTGAGCCATCTGTCTAAGTCACTGTACTAGCTAGTTTTATGTCAACTTGGCACAAGCTAGAGTCAACAGAGAGGAGCAATTGAGGAAATGCCTCTATAAGGTCCAACTATAAGGCATTTTCTTAATTAGTGATCAACAGAGGACGGCCCAGCCTGTTGTGGGTGATGCATCCCTGGGCTAGTGGTCTTGGGATCTATAAAAAAGCAGGGTGAGCAAGCCATGGGAACAAGCCAGTAAGCATCATCCCTCCATGGCTTCTGCATCAGCTCCTGCTTCCAGGTTCCTGCCCTGCATGAGTTCCTGTGCTCACTGCTTCTGATGATGAACTCCATGGTGGTCTGAATGAAAATAGCCCCCATAGGCTCATAAAGAGTGGCACTATTTGAAAGTATTAGGGGGTGTGGCCTTGTTGGAGGAAGTGTGTCACTGGGATTGGGCTTTAAGGTTTTAGAAGCCAGGCCCAGTGTCTCTCTCTTCCTGCTGCCTGAGGATCTGGATGTAGAACTCTCAGTTCCTTCTCCAGCACTGTGTCTGCCTGCACGCCACCATACTTTCCACCATGGTGTCAATCAGCTGAGCCTCTGAACTGTAAGCCAGCCCCTATTAAATGCTTTCCTTATTAAGAATTGCTGTGGTAACTGTGTCTCTTCACAACAATAGAAATCCTAAGAAAGTCAAGTGGTTACATGGAACTATGAGTGAAACAAACCCTTTCTTCTCCAACTGCTTTTGGTCATCAGAGCAATATAAACCTAACTGAAACAGTTACTATTTTATTTTATTGCAGTGACGAAACATCAAGACCAAGGCAGCACTTACACAAGAAAGCACTTCTGTGCTTCTGAGGACTGAAGGCCAAGGAGGCTACTTTTGTTGTGATATTGATGACTGCTGATCCACAGTTGAGAGGAGGGGTCATAGAAGACTTCAGTGATAACCTTCACCCCCCAACCCCCAACCCCCAAAATAACAACAGAAAAATAACAGCCTAGACAGGAAGCCATCAAAGAGAATTCTTAAAAGGTATTATGGGATGCTGAAGAGCAGCTCTTCACAATTGATGGCTTCTGGGGGAGGTGTGGGACTGGAAGAACTCAGTTCTATTTAAGGGTCAGGCTACTGAAAGTTTAGTCATGCTCCAGTGAGTAAATAGATACCCCAAAATGGACTTGGGTTTTTGGGTTTTTTTGTTTTGTTTTCTTCTTTTTAATTTTTTTTTTACTTCTTAGGGCGGGGTCACAAGGGAACGTTGCTTGGAAGGGCGGGGAAAGGATTATAAGCAGGATATATAATGTGAAATTCCCAGAGAAACAATAAAAGTGTTACGTGGAAAATTGTTTAAAAAGAAAAACAAAGAAAGAAATCATTTAACTGGGGGCTGGCTTACAGTTTCAGAAGGGTAATCTATTATCATCATGGGCAAACTGCAAATTCTGCGTCTCCATGTCTAATGTCTAAATGTTCTTCAGAACTCCAACATCTTCCAGCTCTGTTGACTGAAACACACTTCTCTTTCTTGAGCTGATTCCACAGGCTACTTGGGAGGTACCCCATGGTTCTGGCATCTCCAACCTCTTGGTGTCTCCAACACAACCCATGCTTCACCTTCACAGATCACACAATGGCCTCTCCCTTATGCAGAGCTCCCTTTCTATCTGCCTGGCCTCCTTAACTGTGGAAGGAGATTCCATAACCCCTCTCTTGTAGTCTCGACCCCAAAATCAGAGCCAGGCAACCGAACCTGCCAAGTTCTGCCTGCTGGGACTGGAACCTGGCCTCATTCTTGATTTACATTTGCAAAGGTTTCCAGTGTTGGTGGTTGACTCTGATACTTCAGGTTTTTGTTGTTGTTGTTGTTGTTTTGGATTTTCGAGACAGGGTTTCTCTGTCTAGCCCTGGCTGTCCTGGAACTCACTCTGTAGACCAGGCTGGCCTCAAACTCAGAAATCCGCCTGCCTCTGCCTCCCAAGTGCTGGGATTAAAGGTGTGTGCTACCACCACCCGGCAGATACTTCAGATTTTCCTTTAATTCCTTTTCACAACTTGGAAGCCTAGTTGGGTGAGGTCTTGCCTTGAGGTCACCATTCCATTTATTCCATGTAGCATCAAGCTTTCCTTTTAAACTGTTTTACCTCCTTGAGCACCAGAGTTAGCTCCATTATACTTCCTGCTGCTCCTTTTCCTCTCAAACTGTACATTTTGCATTTTTCCTTGCTCAGCTTGCTCCCTTTTATCATAGATCTACATAGGATCCATCCCTAATACAGCATAGCTACAGAACATAGTCAATACTAGGCTGTCTTGAAACCTCCTCTAACAATGCCATTAACCCAAAACTCTTTGATTTAGCTTCATGCAGATTTTTATAACAAGGGAAAAATGTAGCCATATTCTTTGCCAAAATATCACTAGAATGTTTCTCAGGCCACTTGCTAGCATTCTTCCCTCTGAAACTTATTGTGCTGTACCCCCACAGTTCAAATCCCCCTCAGCACCATTGTCAATGTGTTAATCCCACCTGCTGTGAACGAGACCACTTCCACAATTTTTGAGCCAAATTTGAAGCAAGTTTTATTAAAATACTGGCCAGGACAATGGGCAGTGGCCAGGTTGATACCAAGGACTCTCAGAGTACGGTACTGAATTACATTAGTAGAGTCTTATAAAGGCAAAACGCACAAGGTTATGTACTTCCTGCCTTCATCCAATAGGTGCAAGCATACATCCTGATGAACTTTCTGCCTATATATCTCTCAACTATAGGTAATCAAGGAAATTGTGTGCAGTTGGGATAACCATGTGTCTTAGTTAGAGTTTCTATTCCTGCACAAAACATCATGACGAAGAAACAAGTTGGGAAGGAAAGGATTTATTCAGCTTACACTTCCACGTTGCTATTCATCACCAAACGAAGTCAGGACTGGAACTCAAGAAGGTCAGGAAGCAGGAGCTGATGAGGAGGCCATAGAGGGTTATTCCTTACTGGATTGCTTCCCCTGGCTTGCACAGGTTGCTTTCTTATAAAACCCAAGACTCTCAGCCCAGGGATGGTACCACCTACAAGGGACCCTCCCTTCTTGATCACTAATTGAGAAAATGCCTTACACCTGGATTTCATAGATTTTCTCAACTGAAGCTCCTTTCTCTGTGATAACTCCAGCCTGTGTCAAGTTGACACACAAAACCAGCCAGAACACCATATGCTCCTACTAGGATGACCCAGAAAACCCCACTGAAAGTGTTCAACTACTATTCTAGCCCAAAGTCTGAAGTCCATATTCTTCTGACAATGTGATGGTCAGGCCTATCACAGCAAGACCCCACTCCTGGTATCAAATTCTGTCTTAATCAGTATTTTATTTCTGTGAAGAGACACCATGACCAAGGCAACACTCATAAGAGAAAGCACTGAATTAGGGGCTTGCCTACAGTTTCAGAAGGTTAGTCCATTCTTGTTATGACAGGGACCATGGAAGCATGCAGGCAGGCATGGCTCTGTGGTGGAGAGCTTTACTTCCCCATTCACTGGCAGAAGAGAGAAACCACCATACTGTCTCTGTAGCCCTCTTAAACAGATTTTATTTATTCCTTGACATTTTCATGCATGTAATCAGTGTGTCTTGATCATATCCATCTTCAACTTCTTCCCCCCCCCCCCCCCAACTAGGAACCCCTAACACAGCCCCATAACCACTTCCTGTCCTTTCCTTTTTTAACTGATAAGCCACTGTATCCAATCACTGCTGCTGCTGGAATGTTGACTGATCTCATGGATTTGATTTTGTGCTGCAGTGAACTCATAGGTGCAATGGTCATGCTGTGTCCTGAAAAGAGCATTTCACAACACTCCTCCAATCCTCTGGCTCTGTGATTTTTCTGCCCCTCTTCCTCAACGTTCCCTGAGGCTTGGGGTGGGGATGTAGATATAGATGTTCTATTTAGGGCTGACACTCAATAGATATTTACTCTCAGCTTGCTGACCACTGCAAAGGAAAGCCTTCCTTCTTCTTGAGTGAGTTCAAACATGAGAGCTGCTGGACCCAGACATTCAAGATGTTACTGCTTTGGTCATTGCTAAGCACCCATCTCAGGCTTCCATGAGAATTCTGTATATGTGGCAGTTTAAAAGAAAGTGGCCCTCATGGGCCCAAAGGGAGTTGTACTATGAGGAGCCATTGCCTTGTTGGAGAAGGTATGGCCTTTTTGGAAAAAGTAGGTCACTGTGAAAGTGGGCTTTGAGGTCTCATATGCTCAAGCTATGCCCAGTGTGTCTCACAGTTGTTGGAGAATCCTGTTATTAAGGTCACAGTCCACCATGTCTAGATAGCTCTCCAAGCTCAGGGCAAAATGAAGGACTTCCTTTCTCAGTGGGGCTTCCCTTTTTCTACCTGGCCTTGTGTCTCTGAGCACAGATGCCTGACCCTCTATGGAGGATGTCCCTGCGCAGAACTTTCTGCAAATGCTGCATGACTCAGCACATAAGTCCTGTCCTTTTCTCCTGACCATATGATAATTAGGCACTGTTTTCTGACCAATCAGCCCTTCCCACCCTTGACCCTAAGACCCCTTATATACTCCACCCCAGAACAATAAAATGAGCTGTCTCTCTGAAGCTGACTCCCAGAGTCCTTCCTGTCATGCTCACCTCTTCTGCTTCCTCCACCCTCATGGGCCAGTGGCCAATGACCCCAAAGGAAAAGGGAGACCCAGTCTCCTGCTGCCTGCAGATCAAGATCTCTACTCCTTCTCCAGCACTTTGTCTGCCTCCACGCTGCTGGGTCTTCTGCCATGATGATTGATAATAAACTAAATCTTTGAAATTGTAAGCCAGCCCCAAATAAATATTTTCCTTTATGAGAAATATTTGCCATGGTCACGGTGTCTCTTCATAGCATTACAACCCTAAGATAGTAAAGGGGCAAATAGACCCAGTCTCTACTCTGTGTTGGGGCATTCCTTATTCTGAGGCAGTATCCTGAGTGTGTACACACTCAGCCTCCACTTCTGTTTGATTGTGTTTATGAGCAACAAGTCACTGGAGCAGGTCCCATGCAGGGAGCAGTCAGTTTTTACTCAATGAAGGAAGGTGTATCAAAGAACTGCAGACTCAACGTTATGAAACAAGCTCTGGAATGTTCTTTTTTCTTTCTCAACTGTGGGATAAGCCATACAAATATAGTCAGCCCTTCATTTCTGTATTTCCATATCCACTCATTAAATGAGGAACAGACAGAAAATAATTATGTATACATGCACATAAATAACAGTAAAATCAACAATTGGTACAATATTTTTTAATATTTATTTATTTATTATAGTAAGTACACTGTAGCTGTCTTCAGACACCCCAGAAGAGGGCATCAGATCTCATTACAGATGGTTGTGAGCCACCATGTGGTTGCTGGGATTTGAACTCAGGACCTTCGAGTCAGTGCCCTTAACTGCTGAGCCATCTCTCCAGCCCGATACAATATTTTTGACTCTTCGAATTTGTTTCTTCCTAGATGTGGTGGCTAGATGTGGTGGCACACGCTTGTAATCCCAGTGCTTGAAGGCTGAGGTAGAAAGACCATGAGTCTAAGGCCAGCTTAGGCCAACTAGTATGACTCCATATCTAAACAACAAAACCTTACTCTTCCAAATATTTGAAAGCTATATTCTCTGATTCTTCTCCTCTGATAGTTGGCCTAGAAATGACAACAAACTCGTGTGTTCTGGGTTACTGAGCAGCTGTCAATAAACATCTTTACTTTCTTCCTGGGTGGTGTTTGGAGACCTAAAACATTTCAGATCCATTTGATTCCTGATTTATGTTTGGCATTTTCTGATTCCCAAGTCTGCCTTTCCCTTTAATTCCACATATCAAGACTAGTGTTGCTGAAAGGATATTTTCTTAGTCTTCCACCCAGGCATTGGGTGTCCTTCAAGCTCTCTACACTTTCCCCTCAGCCTGAGTTCAGGCCCCTTCCCTCCTTTCAGAAGACTCTACTAATGTACTTCTAATGGCAATTTATTCTTTAGTTCCATCTGAAATATTTCATTTTTTTAAGATTAACTTATATACGTGAGTACACTGTAGCTGTCTTCAGACACACACCAGAAGAGGGCATCAGATCCCATTACAGATGGTTGTGAGCCACCATGTGGTTGCTAGGGATTGAACTCAGGACCTCTGGAAGAGCAGTCAGTGCTCTCAACCTCTGAGCCATCTCTCCAGTCCCAAAATATTTCATTTTCACTACAGCTTCGAAAGACGCCTACAGAATTCTAGATTGACACTTGGTTTTTTTTGCCCAACATATGCACAAATATTCTCGTTTCTTTTTGTGCAGGCACCATTGGGAGACAGAAGAGGGTCTCAGACCCCTTGGAGCTGGTTACAGTGATCTTCAGACATCACCTTGTTGCTGGGTAAGCCCGCAGCTAACCCGGCCGTGCTTTCTTCTG
>JADRCD010118913.1:0-12481 GCA_019843815.1 Montemys delectorum
TGGTTCATGCTGCACTTTTCCCAGGTTAGACCTCACAGCATTTCAAGTAGTTTTTCCCCCTTGGGAAGTTCCCCCCAGTCCTGTCAAAACTGCACCTGTCAGAAAGAGTTGTGTTTCCCAGGCTATGCGAATTTGCAGTTGATCTTCTCCACATCAGTTCTTGATTGCTGCATGCATACTGAGCAGAAAAAATGTCTCCTTCCTTAAACATGGTGACCAAAGGGAGACCACTGTGCATCATTTGCTGTAAACAACAACTAGATGCATCCATTTTGCTTTCAGAGCTAAAAGAGATTATAATGTGATTAGAAGTGTCTCTTTGCATGAAAGAAGCTAGCTTTGGGAACAGCAACACCACATAACAGGGGCAAATCATGCTGCAGAGCTCACAACTCATATGACATCCAAAAAGTAGGCAATGCAGAGAATACTGGCATAAGACAGTGGACCTGGTGTTAAGTTAAAATGTGCAATTGCAGTGGCTATGAAAATGAGATAGAGCCTTCCCTAGATTATGTGTGAATGTGCTCCTCAATTTCTTTTCAAGGGAAAATATTGTATCCATTTGAGTAGCTAGATTGTATTAGGGGCCTAGCCTCTGATTTGCAGGTAGGGCTCTGATGGGATATCCTCTACCAAAGCACTGAATGGTCCAGAGGTCCTTAACCCTTAACTGAGGAGTTCTGCCAGCTTTCTGCCTCTGTGTATTGCACACAATGACTCTCATAAGAGTCCCAGTGTTTTGACTTAGTTTTACTGGTCTACAATTTCAACTTCTCTATACTTTCTTATTCAGAAACTACTCTCAAATATTCTGAGAAACTTATTTCTTAAGGTAATTTAATTTTACTTTTGAACCTTGGGTTCCCAATGTTGGCTCTCTTTCCTTGTCTAATAATTGCTTGGAACTTTCTTTACAAGTTAACCGTTAATCTGGAACAGTATTGATGTAGTTTTTCCATAGTTTCCCAGATGACAATGCAAAGCATACACTAGGGCAATTAGGACTGTGCTCTACTGAGTCTCTATACCTTAATTTTTCATTGGTTAAGAATCATTGCACCGCCAGGCAGTGATGGTGCATGCCTTTAATACCAGCACTTTTGAAGAAGATGCAGGTGGATTACTGAGTTCGAGGCCAGCCTGGTCTACAGAGCAAGTTCCAGGAAAGCCAGGGCCACTTAGAGAAACCCTGTCTCGAGAAACAAAAAAAAATCATTACATTAAGGAACATCTAGTTTCACAGAATACACCAGACCAGAAAAAGAGAGAAATAGGAAATTCAGATATAATTGAATAATTATATACACCAAGACCTACTGCAAAGCATTCTTGCACAAATGAAATCTATACAGCCATTGTCCAAGACTAAGGTTAGAAGAAAGGGCAACAACTGTTTTGTACAAAGAGCTACCACAGGCTATTGAGATGTTTCTATCACATCTTATTTCAATCAGTCCCTTATTTCAGATGGAGAGTCCCTGAAGGGATGTCTATTCTGCTTCTCGGGGCTCCAGACACCCATCTTGTTCTGTTCTGTTTGGTTTTGTTTTTTGTTTTTTTGTTTATTGTTTTTTAAAAGCAAAGTATCCCTTTTGTTACACACACACACACACACACACACACACACACACACAGACACACACACATATATATTTTTTTTCTTACATAACTTTTAAACTTAGATCAAGTAACCACCCATTTCTCATCACAGGAAAAGGCTCCTACACATTTCAACAGGCAAAAAGTTTCAGGAAATATAATTGCCCCATTACAATTGTCTGAGTTTCTTGAGTATACTAGACAATTGATAGAAAGAAAGGAACGAATCTAGTCCTGCCACAAGGGTGTAAGACCTCACTTAGGTTGGTGGTATACAGTTCATGTTCTTCCTCCAAACAGGTACAAGGGAGGTCCAAGTGCTCTATGCTGATGTGTTCTTTCCTAATCCCCAGGACTCCCAGCAAGTGTCTGACTGAACCCCTTAAAATGTGTTAGGGTCTAATTATACAAAATAGGCTAGCAATCCAAGCAAGGAGAGCACTTAACTCCCAGAAATACCGAGTAATTATCACAGCTATATCTAAAAATTTAGAACTGCCAATTGAAGATGGAGGTGTGACTTCTTAAAAGATAACCAAATATCAGTGTGAAATACCAATTTTCAGGAGTAAAAGGACTCCTTGGAAAGAGTCTTCCTCCCTCTTCCCTGGCATCTCAACCACCAACATAAGTGGGTGTACAGTAAGTGTCTTTCAGAGATGACATTTTGTTATTGTCCTTTTGGGGAGAAAATCAAGCAGAGAAAATTCGATAATCTCCAGTTTTAGTGTTTGTGAAAATCAGCTGCTCCTTAGTTTGTTCTCAGTAAGACTCTTATTATTCCTAATAGTCATCGTGTATTTCTGACAACAACTGACCAAGGCTTCAGTGGCTGATTGTGAAGTACACAGGGAAGAATTGCACTTGTAATTTTCAAACAATGAGCTGAATTAGGGCTTTAGTCTTCTGAGAGGTATAAGCATGTAAAAACACGATCCATGTCTCCCAAGGACAGTAATAAACAATCCACAAGGCATTAAAATCTCTACTCGGAGGAAAATAGATAATTCTGGGGAAAGCCAAAAACCATTATCTTACTGATTTTCACTTTTCTTTCTATCTATTGAGGCTTTATGTCTTCTAAAGAGGAGAAAGACAGAAAGCTGACTCTTAACCAAATGTCAAGAAGTTTTAGATTTTGTTCCTTCATGAATGACAGGGTCTTCCACTGAGAGCTGGAATGACCAGTAACAAAAGAAAAACCAAATTCAAAACCAGGGATCAGCAGGTATAGATATGCAAAGAAATGGTGAAGACAAGAGAAGATGAATTCACAGAAGAAAATCATTTATGTGTGATTCACATCTTGACCAACATTCCTCATCCCTTAAATTCCTGTTTTTCAAATCCTCTTACAATCTCAGAGCACAGAAGTTACCACAAACCTATCAACCTTCCCCAAGGCTTCCAAACAAGCACTAGGCTACTGTAGTGATTCTGTTAGTGCTGAGGACCAGCTTCCTTTAAAGGCCACTGGAGAACTATGATTTTAGAGGCTGGCTGTGCTTTCTTAACTCTAAGCCTTGCCTTCAAAGGACCTCTTGTAGGAAGGATACCATGCCAGAATAATCTACTCTCCCAGCCCCACAAAACATAGCAACAAAGACCTTCCCCCACAAAAATCAGACTTTCCATTAATAAAAAGGAATCTCAGGTTCGACAACACAAAAACACACATATTCAAGGTAGAAATTTCTGCCATTAGCCTGAGACTTTTCTCACTGACACAGAGCCCTATCTTACAGCCAGAAAGACTGTACTGAGGGCATTCCCTTCTCTTGGGAGCCTGCTTCCCAGCAAGTGAGCACCATTAAGAGCATTATGGAGGTTCAGGAGTGGGGGGAACTGAGGTGCTGGAACCATTGAGAGGGAGGGAGGTGGTCCCCATGTATCCTTCCTTCTCGAAACCCAGTGAGTAATGGAAGAGGGGTTAGATGTGTGCTGTTTTAACAGCATCTTGCCAAGGGGCCCTAATGTGCCAAGTCAAGCTGCCAGCATCCACAAAATACAATTACATAATACTTGAGGGTAAGCCTTGGTTTTGTTGTGGGGAGAAGCCAGAGCCATAAGGCAGTAGTAGAGGAGAAAAGATTTAGATGATAGTAATGCACTATTATGAGTTCAAAGCTGACCAAGAGCACATCAGAGTTCTAGGTTGGGAAAAAGGAGATCTGCCAATGAGCAGGAAGTCTACTGATAGCTGGAACCTAGTATGTTGCTGCTTTTTCATCAACCTTTCTGGTAAAGGCTACATCAATATTTTAAGGATGAGGAAAGGGAGTTCAGGG
The DNA here is from genome assembly GCA_019843815.1 of Montemys delectorum. NCBI lineage: Eukaryota > Metazoa > Chordata > Mammalia > Rodentia > Muridae > Montemys > Montemys delectorum. The sequence continues at coordinate 3,891 of JADRCD010118913.1, forward strand.
AATGGGGATGGCGTGTGTGTGTGTGTGTGTGTGTGTGTGTGTGTGTGTGTGTGTGTGTGTGTGTGTTTTGTGATCTACAATGCAAAGAGAAAGCCCTTCAGTTATTTTACTAGATTTTTAAATGCTTTAAATTTTTTGTTCCTTTTTATCTTTTAAATACAAAGTCTGCACTGTCCCAGTGCCCACAGTCTTCCTGTGCACTAGGTTCCAGTAGAGTCTGTATCTTGAATCAGACCCTCTGTGGTAGCACCGAGTATGTCCGAGTTCATGAGCAGCCCTTCAGTGCCCCCACTGCTGACACTTCCCACAAAGATCTTCCAGTCAGCCATAAGGCTCCTCAGTTCTGTCCCACTGCACTATGACTTTGACATCCCTTCAGCTTCTAGCAGTTGGCACTCTCCAGATGCTGAGTTTCCCAAGGGCTCAGGAAGAAGAGCAAGCCCCTGACCATCTGCAGGCTGTGTCAGGGGCTCTGGGTTAGAACCCAAGATATCTGTGCTGGTGATGAGGGTGCCTGTACTTGCTGTCAGAGCTTCTCCAATCAGCACCTCAGGGTGGGTTTTTGCTTTGTGTGCACTACACTGTCCTTTTGCCACAGATATTGAGAGAAAACTGGTAGAAGGAGTCTGCATCGTGTTTCTTCGTGTGCCAATTAAGAGATGCTTTTTGTCAACAAGTAAATCCACATATCTCACTTTGTAATGGCTTTTCGCCCATATGAATCATCTGGTGTACTTTCAGATTGTGGGGATTCTTGAAGGCCTGAGCACAAAACTCACAGAAATAATCCCTCTGGACACTATGGGGACATACTTTTTTTTCCAGCAAATTCTGGTATTTAATGTGATGCTGCAAACAGTAAGAGTGAGCAAGAACAGTCCCACATCCTTCCATCTCACAAAGAACATATTGGATTGGAGGGGTTTTTCTACTTTTCGGTAATGGTGAACTTTTGTAATTTTTTTGCCTTTACTCCCTCTTCCTAGGAGGTTCTTCATCTTCACTAGTTTCATTCTCTTCTTCTTTCCCTTTAACTTCTAATTCCACTTTAATTTCTTTCTTTTCTTTCTCTTCTTTCACCTTCCTTGATTTTCTCTGTGGCTTTGGGGTTTCCCTTTCAAGGTGAGGCATGTAAGTCTCTTCTCATTGGTCATCTTCAATGGGGCATGTAAGTCTCTTCTCTTGGGTCATCTTTAATAGTATTTCCTCTTCACTGATTAACATTTCTTCTTCCTCGTCCTCTTCCTCATCTCTACTAATGGCAACCGGGAGACTGATGTTCTTCTGGAACATCATAATCAAGTCGATCAGTAATTGGTTCTGCCTTGCAGACATATAGCAGTGAGCCAGTCTTGGACCTAAAGCTTGGAGTATTCTCACTGTCTGGAAGCATGGGGACAGAGGTCCTGCTACTCCTGTGCCAGCTCCAGTTAGGTGTAGTTGTAGTAATGGAAACTTCCTGAGGGAGGGCAGAATCATCTTCTTTCTCTTCCTTGGGATCTTTTTCAGTTGTTATTTTTTCTATACACAGGAGTGTTGGACTCTTCTTGCCCTGAGCAGGAGACAGGGGCTTCACAGCCGGGGGCTATTGCCCAAGGCCCTTGGGAGGCCTGTTGTTGGGGCTGCTCCTCTGCAGGCAGGGATACTCCTCCTTTCTCTGTCCAGACGCAGTGACAGTGGCTTCAGAGGTCTGGCAGCCTTCCCGACCTCCCCTCAGCAAGGGGCTGCTCATGGTCTCTGCAGGCATCTACTCAGCCTCTGCCACCACTTCTGCTGCTCAGAGCCAAGGCACCTCCCAAGCTGCATAGGCCTCTGCTGCCAGTCCCCTTTCCTGGTCCTGATGCTTTGGGTATCTAGGCTTCTCCTTCTGCTCCAGGCACAGGATCTTGTACCTCCCCAACCCTGGTAGAGGAAGTGGAGGCAGCAATTACCTCAGCTGGCCTTCCCCTACCTCCCTCAGCTCCCTGTGCTTCTGGCTCCCTCACTCCAGATCACCTCTCTCCACACCATCCCTCTGCTCTTTCTCAGGGTGCCCCACTCCCACATGGACACCTGGACACCATCGTTTTTCACAAGTAGCTGTTGCAGGCATCTGATATGTTTCCATTTCTGGCTGCTGCTGGCAGTCCTCTCATGGATGCTGTCTCCGGTACCCTTTAAATGTAAAAATCCAGAGACCCACAACCAAACATTAGGCTGTAGTCATAAAGTTTTGTGGAAGTGTTGGGGAAAGTGTTGTGGGAGCCAGAGGGCTTAGGAAACCACAAGAAGAACAAAAGAGTCAACTCATCTTGGCCCATGGGGCTCAAAGAACTAGGCCCTCTACATATAGGTAGCAGATGTGTAGCTTGGTCTTCCTGTGAGTCCCCTCATAATTGATGTGGGGGCTGTGTCTCACTTAAGTTTTGTAACCTATCTTTAGATCACTTTCCCCTAGCTGGGCTTCCTTGTATGGCCTCAGGGAGGACTGGGAGAGGGGGAAATGGATGCACTTATTCCTGATGCAAGTGGATGTGCCAGGGTTGGTGCTGGTGGATAAAAGAGGGTCTCTCTCTCTTGGGAGCAGGAGATAGGGAAATGGAGAAGGAATAGGAGGGTCAGAGGGACTGGGAAGAGAGGAGGAAGAGGGCTGTTATCAGATGGAAATAGATAAATGATTCAATGAAAATATGCACATGCTTTGGCTTTGGAGACTTTCTTTTCAAGGATGTCTTTGACTATTTTCCTACATGGTCCCCTCTCCTCTCACCTGCAGGCAATGCACTTCTCCTTACACATCACCTTCTCTGTAGAGACAAAGATTTACTATAACCAACTATCACTTATTTCTGACTTGCTTCGAAAGAAATGACTCAAACTATAGTTATTTTATTTGGGTTTGACAATTACTGTGGGAGGGGTGACCTCTAATCTACTTTTCTAACTGCTGGCCTGGCTATCTCCCCAGTGATAGATCCCAAATAAATCCTTTTTCTCTTGGACATATGTTCATGATGCCTCTCTTGTCATGGTGCCTTCTCGTCTCTTTCTTCTGATTTCTCCTCTTCTCTCTAGCTTCTCTACCCACAACCAGGTAACTCAAATCTCATCTAGGACCTATTCTTCCAGTAATTAGATATAGACAATATTTATTAAACAATAGTTTAAATTAAGGAACAATGTTTGTACAACAAAAGCTTTCAAATGTGAGAATATACTCATAGACCATTACCTTCCCAGTAACAGAAATTAGCAATAAAGTACATGGCAAGATATACAACCTCAATGAAGGTTTTAAAGTAATGAAGGTGACCTAAAATTCCTTCTCTAGTCCAAGATTTTCCTGAACTTTTGACTCTGACTTCCTCTCAGAAGTCCTGGCATTTCCAGCTTGGTGTAAGATGTCAAAAATTAGTTTCTAAAGACATGATATGTTCTTCTATGTCTCCTCACACCATGTGCCCACATAATGCATGGAAATACATGTTGCCAAAAAAATTCATCTATATATTTTATTTTAAAAGTGATTGGACTCTCTGCTCCTTCCGAGCAAGCAGAGAACTTGCCTTCAGGGAGTGCTCCAACCCAGGTACTCAGGCAGGACCAGTCTGGAGGCACAGGCCTCAGAAGTGGCAGGGCAGCCAGCACAGGATCCTTTCTACCTCCATGTACACCTAGGAGGGACAGCAGATCCACAGCCCTCTCTGCACCTTTCCTGCAAGTGCAGAGCCTGTCTCCAGTGTTTGTTCTGACCCCAGGACTCAGGAAAGACAATTGATCCACAGCCCTTTGCACACAGGTCATACCAGAGGAGAGCTGATCTCCCAGAAGTACTGTAGTAGACTTATAGACCCATAGGAGGAACAAGCTCCAGCCAGAGACATCAAGAACATCTAACACCAGAGATCAACAGATAGCAAAAGGCAAACCCAAGAATCTTACCAAGGGAAATTAAGTTTACTTGGCTTAGTACCATCAGAACCTAGTACTCCCACCACAGCAAGTCCTGGATATCTCAAAATACCAGAAAAGCAAGATTTGGATCTAAAATAATATCTCATGATTGTGATAGAAGAATATAAAAAGAGAATGAATAACTCCCTTAAAAAAAAAAATACAGGAGAACACAGGTAAAGAGCTTCAAGCCCTTAAAGAGGAAACACAAAAATCCCTTAAAGAATTACAGGAAAGCACATCCAAACAGGTGAAGGAATTGAACAAAACCATCCAGGACCTAGAAATCGAAGTAGAAACAGTTAAGAAATCACAAAGAGAGACAACTCTGGAGATAGAAATCCTAGGAAAGAAGTCAGGTACCATAGACACAAGCATCACCAACAGAATACAAGAGATAAGAGAGAGAGTCTCAGGTGCAGAAGATATCATAGAAAACATTGACACAACAGTCAAACAAAATGCAAAAAGCAGAAAGCTCCTAACCAAAAAAATCCAGGAAATCCAGGACACAATGAGAAGTCAAAGTGTAAGGATAATAGGTATAGAAGACAGTGAAGACCTCCAAGTTAAAGAGCCAGTAAATATCTTCAACAAAATTATAGAAGAAAACTTCCCTAACCTAAAGAAAGAGATGCCCATGAACATACAAGAAGCCTATAGAACTCCAAATAGACTGGACTGTAAAAGAAATTCCTCCTGTCACACAATAGTCAAAACACCAAATTCACAAAACAGAGTAAGGATATTAAAAGCAGTAACAGAAAAGATCAAGTAACATATAAAGGCAGGCCTATCAGAATTACACTAGACTTCTTGCCAGAGACTATGAAAGCCAGAAGATCCTGGGTTGATATCATACGAACCCAAAGAGAACACAAATGCCAGCCCAGGCTACTATACCCAGCACAACTCTCAATTACCATCAATGGAGAAACCAAAATATTCCATGACAAAACCAAATTTACACAATATATTTCTACAAATCCAGCCCTTTAAAGGGTAGTAAATGGAAAACTTCAACACGAGGAGGGAAACTACATCCTAGAAAAAGCAAAAAAGTTATCTTTCAACAAAACTAAAAGAACATAACCACGTGAACAGAATTACAAAACTAACAGCAAAAATGACAGGAAGAAAAATTAACTTTCCTTCATATCTATTAATACGAATGGACTCAATTCCCCAATAAAAGGCATAAACTATCAGAATGGATACGTAAACAGGACCCAATATTTTGTTGCATACATGAAACCCACCTCAGGGACAAAGACAGACACTACTTCAGAATAAAAGGCTAGAAAACAATTTTCTGATCCAGTGGTCCCAAGAAAAAAGCTGGAGAAGCTATTCTAATATTGAATAAAATCGACTTTCACCCTTGAGTGATCAAAAAGATAAGGAGGGACACGTCATATTCTTTGAAGTATGATCTACCAAGATGAACTCTCAATTATGAACCTCTATGCTCCAAATATAATGGCATCTACATTAATATAAGAAACTTTACTAAAGCTCAAAGCACACATTGTACCACACACAATAGTAGTGGGAGATTTCAACACCCAACTCTCTGCAATGGACAGATCATGGAAATAGAAACTAAATAAATATAGACACAGTGAGCCTAACAGAAGTTATGAAACAGATGGATTTAATAGATATCTATAGAACTTTCTACCCTAAAACAAAAGGATATCACTTCTTCTCAGCACCTCATGGTAACTTCTCCAAAACTGACCATAAAATTGTTCACAAATCAGGCCTCAACAGATACAAAAAGATTGAAATAATTCCTTGTATCCTATCAGATCACCATAAAGTAAGGCTGCTCCTCAATAACAGCATAAACAATAGAATGCCCACATACATGTGGAAGCTTAACAACACTCTACTCAATGATAACTTGGTCAAGGAAGAAATAAAGAAAGAAATTAAAGACTTTCTAGAGTTTAATGAAAATGAAGCCACAACATACCCAAACTTATAGGACACAATGAAAGCAGTCCTAACAGGACAACTCATAGCTTTAAGTGCCTACAAAAAGAAAATGGAGACAGCATATACCAGCAATTTGACAGCACACCTGAAAGCTCTAGAACAAAAAGAAGCAAATTCACCCAAGAGGAGTCAAAGGCAGGAAATAATCAAACTCAGGGCTGAAATCAACCAAGTAGAATCAAAAAGAACTATACAAAAACCAACCAAACCAGGAGCTGGTTCTTTGAGAAAATCAATAAAATAGATCAACCCTTAGCCAGTCAAACTAGAGGGCACAGAGACATTATCCTCATTAACAAGATCAGAAATGAAAAGGGACACTGAGGAAATCCAAAAATTCATGAGAGCCTACTACAAAAGCCTATACTCAACAAAACGGGAAAACCTGGATGAAATGGACAATGTTCTAGACAGACACCAGGTACCAAAATTAAATCAAGATCAGATCAATGATCTAAACAGTTCCATATTTCCTCATGAAATAGAAACAGTCATTAATAGTCTCCCAACAAAAAAAAAGCCCAAGACCAGATGGGTTTAGTGCAGAGTTTTATCAAAGAAGACCTAATACCAATACTCCTCAAACTGTTCCACAACATAGAAACTGAAGGCATTCTACCCAATTTGTTCTATGAAGCCACAATTACTCTTATACCTAAACCACACAGAGACCTAATGAAGAAAGAAAACTCCAGACCAATTTCCCTTATCAATATCGATGCAAAAATACTCAATAAAATTCTTGCAAACTAAATCAAAGAACACATCGAAACAATCATCCACCATGATCAAGTAGGCTTCATCCCAGGGATGCAGGGATGGTTCAATATAAGGAAATCCATCAACATAATTCACTACATAAACAAACTCAAAGAAAAAAACCATATGATCATCTCACTAGATGCTGAGAAAGCATTTGACAAAATCCAACATCCCTTCATGATAAAAGTCTTGGAAAGATCAGGAATTCAAGGCCCATACTTAAACATAGTAAAAGCAATATACAGGAAACCAGTAGCCAACATCAAACTAAATGGAGAGAAACTTGAAGCACTCCCACTAAAATCAGGGACTAGACAAGGCTGCCCACTCTCTCCCTACCTCTTTAATATTGTACTTGAAGTCCTAGCCAGAGCAATTAGACAACAAAAGGAGATCAAAGGGATACGAATTGGAAAGGAAGAAGTCAAATTATCACTATTCTCTGATGATATGATTGTATACTTAAGTGACCCCGAAAATTCCACCAGAGAGCTCCTAAACTTGATAAACAACTTCAGCAAAGTAGCTGGATATAAAATTAACTCAAGGAAATCAGAGACCTTTCTCTACACAAAGGATAAACAGGATGAGAAAGAAATTAGGGAAACAACACCCTTCTCAATAGTTACAAATAATATAAAATATCTTGGTGTAACTCTAAGCCAGTAAAAGATCTGTTTACAAGAACTTCAAGTCTCTGAAGAAGGAAATTGAAGATCTCAGAAGATGGAAAGATCTCCCATGCTCATGGATTGGCAGGATTAATATAGTAAAAATGGCCATCTTTCTGAAGGCAATCTACAGATTCAATCCAATCCCCATGAAAATTCCAACTCAATTCTTCACAGACTTAGAAAGAGCAAATTGCAGATTCATCTGGAACAACAATAAACCCAGGATAGCCAAAACTATTCTCACCAGTAAAGGAACCTCTGCTGGAATCACAATCCAGGACCTTAAGCTGTACTACAGAGCAATTGTGATAAAAACTGCATGGTATTGGTACAGTTACAGGCAGGTAGATCAATGGAACAGAATTGAAGACCCAGAAATGAACCCACACACCTATGGTCACTTGATCTTTGACAAAGGAGCTAAAACCATCCAGTGGAAAAAAAGACAGCATTTTCAACAGATGGTGCTGGCTCAACTGGCGGTAAACATGTAGAAAAATGCAAATCAATCCATTCCTTTCTCCTTGTACAAAGCTCAAATCCAAGTGGATCAGGGACCTCCACATCAAACCAGATACATTGAAACTAATAGGAAAGAAAGTGGGGAAGAATCTCGAATGAATAGGCACAGGGGAAAATTTCCTGAAGAGAACTCCAATAGCTTCTGCTCTATGATGAAGAATTGACAAATGGGACCTCTTAAAGTTGCAAAGCTTCTGTAAGGCAAAACACATTGTCAATAGGACAAAATGGCAACCAACAAATTGGGAAAAGATCTTTACCAATCCTATATCTGATAGAGGGCTAATATCCAATGTATACAACGAATTCAAGAAGTTAGTCTCCAGAGAACCAAATAACCCTATTAAAAAATGGGGTATAGAGTTAAACAAAAAACTCTCTACTGATGAACACCAAATGGCTGAGAAACACCTAAAGAAATGTTCAACATCCTTAGTCAACACGGAAATGCAAATTGAAACAACTCTGAGATTCCACCTCACACCAGTCAGATTGGCTAGGATAAAAGACTCAGGTGACAGCAGATGCTGGAGAGGTTGTACAGAAAGAGGAACACTATTTCACTGCTGTTGGGATTGCAAACTGCTACATCCACTCTGGAAATCAGTGTGGCAGTTCCTCTGTAAATTGGACAGAGTTCTACCAGAAGACCCAGCTATACCACTCCTGGGCATATACCCAGAAGATGCTCCAACATGT
>JADRCD010118914.1:0-12810 GCA_019843815.1 Montemys delectorum
ACAACCACTCTGGAAATCAGTTTGGCAGTTCCTACAGAAATTGGATATAGTACTACCAGAGGACCTAGCTATACCACTCCTGGGCATATACCCAGAAGATGCTCCAACATGTAATAAAGGACACATGCTCCACTATGTTCATAGCAGCCTTATTTATAATAGCCAGAAACTGGAAACAACCCAGATGTCCCTCAACAGAGGAATGGATACAGAAACGGTGGTACATCTACACAATGGAGTACTATTCAGCTATTAAAAATAATGAATTTTTGAATTTCTTGGGGAAATGGATGAATCTGGAGAATATTATCCTGAGTGAGGTAACCCAATCACAAAAGAACACACATGGTATGCATTCTCTGATAAGTGGATATTAGCTGAGAAGTTTGGAATACATACCACAAACCACAAGAAACTCAAGAAGAAGGAAGTCCAAAGTGTGGATACTTTGTTCCTTCTTAAAAGGGGGAACAAAATACCCATGGAAGGAGTTGTAGAGACTAACTATGGAGCAGAGACTAAAGGAAGGACAATTCAGAGACTGTTCCACCTGGGAATCCTTCCCATATTCAGTCATCAAATCTAGACACTGTTGTGGATGCCAGCAAGTGTTGGATGACAGGAGGCTGATATAGCTGTATCCTGAGAGGTAACACCACTCTTAAGAGAAACTTGCCAAAGAACTGATTGTGAGTTTCCTGGGCAGCTTGCCACTTCCTTTGCCTTGCCTGAGGCCAGTTGGCAAGCTTTGTGGTTTCTTCAGAATTGAACTATATCTGCCTGGTGTCTATCTGCTGAAAGGACTGGACTGTGGGCTGCCAATTCTTATGTGGTGTCTGCTTGCCTAGAAGACTGCTCTGCAGCTGCTGAGTCATATTTGTTGTTTGCTACAGGACTGAGCTGTTGAGAAAGAAGATTGAGCTTGCCCCAAAGAACTTTGAATAGGTCAAGTTCCCTCATACCTAAAACGTTCTCTTCCACTACATCTGCTGGGTAGTGGGTGGGTTAGAGGGGAGGTTGAACACTTATAAAAAGTAGGTTGCAAAAATTATGATGATATTCTGGCATTGATTCATCTTAAACTTTTTACTAATCATTGCTTATTGTGCTAATCATTCTTATTGAGAAATGCACCAAAGAACTCCTCATGGTGTTCTGGAGGCTTCTTGCTGCTTCTGTATTCTCAAGACTATTGGCAGATTTTTGCGGCTTCTTCTGGATCAAGCTACAGATGCTGATTTGTGTGAACTGAATTGCCAATATCCTAACAATGAAGATTGGAATTTCCCCAAAGAACTATTTCTAAACAGGTCCATATTCCTCTTTGCCCTATTAGCCTTTCCTTTCTACTACCTTTGGTGGGTGATAGGCTAGAAGGAAGGTTAAAGTGCTTAATAACACTTATAAAAGTAGGTTTTAAAAAGTCTAAGCCTACATCTTACTTTGGATGATACATATATAATAAATAGTACACTGTAAAAGTTAACATTATGACAAAATTTTAATACCACATATTTAGGAATTTTATGTCTTTCCTGAATATCACAAAAATTAGAATTATAATATGCATTTGTACACTCATAAGAGTAAAAAACACAAAAATAATTTCAAGCAGTTATTGTCTGTTACACTATTTTGAATTAGTGAAGAAGAAAGAATGTAATGATTTTAAGCTCTTTTTTATATCAACCTTTTCGTCTGTCTTTGTAGATGAACCTGAATACAATTGAATTTTTTCTCATTTTTTTTGACACATTCACCTAAAACACTTCTAATATTATGTGCCACACTAATTAATATTGTTTGACAGCTCCAAATATTCATCTGAACATATACATCTGAACTTCATCATTAATTAACTTTCTAAGTCTTCAAACTCAAGTCGCTACTGTTAACTTAAGTCTGAGTCAGGAAGAAAAAGGAGTGGCCATTTCTTCCTCTGCTCTGTAGCACTGCTTTTCTTTTACACCCTAGATGTTCCTTGTACTTCAGTTCTTCGTTTTGACTCTTCTAGGGCAGAAATGACAGGAAAAGAGAGGAGAGACACGTAATGGTTTGTTTACTCAATTAAAGTGAATATGAGTTTATTTTGTCCTCTTACTACAAGTGAAAGTGATTATTTAGCTATAAATAAATAGCTTAATGTCAACCGGGGTGGGATTTGTGTATGATTTAGAAAGCTTCTCTTAATACATGTTATTTCCCTGTAAATTAATAAAAGTACCTTGTTTTTGGAATATTTAAAAAATGAATCTTTCCCACAAACTCCCTTTCCCTCTGGGCCACGTTCTTGACTGGTACCGTCTGGCATCACCATGTCCCGGTAGGCTCTTGTTTATTTTCTCCCAGTTATTTGCAACATCTCACTCACAAGCAATTCTTTACACATCCCCCACAATCATTTTTCTAGATAGCGCGTAGGACCTGGTAGGTAAAACATGAATCTTAAGTCTTAATTATCTAATCAGGTTTATATAATAATAATATCACAATTTACAAGATGTCAATACAATAATTTCAGAACCAAATAATAAAGACAAAATTCTAACCCAATTAATTATTTTGTAAAAACCTTTGCTTGGTTGTATAACCACTCGGGGTCTGACTCTTCATCATCCTCTGACCCCATAATGAAAACCCTTCTCTTCCTCCTCCCTGACCTTTCTCCTCCTCCACCTCTAGCTCCATATCTCTATTTCTCTCCAATTAGAAGCCTTTCACTGCCCTAATGTGATTGGACAGAGAAAATGCAGCAACAATGCCTCTCTTTTGGAATGGTAGCAGCTCCTGATTTTGATATTATTGTGCAACACATCAAACATATTGGCAAAGATTCCATTATAACGGCCCCTGAGCCAGACTTGATAGTGTGCACCTGGAATACTATTATGCCTGCCCCCCTAAAGGCTGAGCCACTGAGACAGCACAGCTACGAGTTCCACATAGGCCTAACTTACATGAGATACTGATTGGAGAGGGGAAAAAAAGCAGGCAATAAGAGAAACACCTGCATAGTTAGAGACCCACTATACATCTCTGCCTAATGGAGGCCTGTTAGTAGCGTCCTTTATTGAAACAAAACTTGTAAAAATATGTTGTTTTCCAAACACCTTGGTCAATCATCTGGTTAGCTGGCCAATGTTATAAATTTGGGGGCTTTCTAACATTAACAGAACCATTGTGCCTTTTGCCTGGGATATCATGAGAAACAGGCCAAGATAACAATCACCTGAGTTTTTTCATTGGTTGAAAGTGAAGTCTTAATGTCATGGTATGTCACAGAAGCCAAGAGAGAAGTCATACCCCACAAAATTCTTCAGTATGGATATGATTTTTCCTGCTTATACATACCAACAGAAATGAAGCATAAAGTTTGAGGAATTAGTAGATATAAAGTCATTATTTAGAAGTGGCCTGGCAATTCACAGGTAGAGGATCATAGCATCAAGGTTCTGTCTCATGAGATATATACAACTGACTTTGTAAAGTTCCCTTTGCTTAGAAATGTTTGTAGGCAAAACGGCAGCAGACCACAGAAAATGCAGTGTTTACAGAATTTTAAGATTTTCTTAAATGATTTGTTTAAAAACAATTTCACCCAAAACAGTTACATAATACTGATATAAGTAATCTTTAATCCCTTTATAGTAAAAGATAAGTTAATAGTTGAGTTAAAAATGCTTCTGAACATAGGAAAGAAAGTATTTAAATTTTTACTGCAAAATAGCATGCAGTAGATGATTGAGTGTGCAATACACCATTCACTACAGAATCAATTTATCTTTTGAAGATGTTTCTTGAAATGCACAACTGATTTTACATTCTTAATATTATTTTAGGTTTCACATGCTTGTATTTGGTATAATGTAGTTCAAGAGGTGTTAGAAAATGAATACCAGACGAGCGGTGGTGGCACATGCCTTTAATCCCAGCACTTGGGAGGCAGAGGCAGGCAGATTTCTGAGTTTGAGGCCAGCCTGGTCTATACAGAGAAACCTTGTCTCAAAAAACAAGAGAAGAGAAGAGAAGAGAAGAGAGAGAGAGAGAGAGAGAGACAGAGAGAGAGAGAGACAGAGAGAGAGAGAGACAGAGAGAGACAGAGAGACAGAGAGACAGAGACAGAGACAGAGACAGAGAGAATATAGAGGAAAACTAAGGGAAACGATTTATCCAGTAAACTGAAATTTTAGCTCATTAATTATTATTTTTCCTATGTTTTATTTTCTGAAGACAGTCCATTTGCATTCCAGACTTATAAGAAGGCTTACAAGTTAACAGCCATTTCTGTAAATCCTAGACATCATTAATATTTATTTATATTTTCACAAGTTTTATTCCATATTCTATTTCTTTTTGCCAATGTTATATCATAAAAAATAAAAAATAGAACAAGCAACATGGCATTTTATAGCTACTAAGAAGCAATGGTTTTCCTAGCAGGATTCAGAAAAATGAGGTCTTCAGACAAAAGACAGAAATATAAATAAATGTCTTTGGCGTGGAGTATGTGTCTTGACCTTTCTTCTACATCAAGGTCAGATGTTTTGACCTTTCTTGTCAGTGATAGCACAAGTATTTCTTCAATGATATTAATGTTTCTCTTGGATAGCTCTTGAAAAATGAACATTTCTTGTTTGGTCCACACTTTGAAAGACATATTTTCTTCTTAAGCTATGAAGAAGGTATTTTATTTCTGTATATACAAGAGAATTTAAAAGGAATTGTTAATTTCCACAGAATGGGTTTAAGGCTTATGATATTTTGCCTGGAACTGAAGGAGATAACACAGTGCTAAAAATGTCACTTAAAAAAAGTCTCTTTGAATGATGGGTACAATGAGACAGATCATTATATAAAAACTATCTATGATTATGTAATACTATACAAGGCATAAAATGATCAAGAAAGAGTTGACTTCTGCTTTCAGTTATGGGGCAGTACTGAGGGTTTATGGAATGACCTTCTCTATCCTACTGACACAGGAGTTAGAAGAATATATCACCATTTTACATTGGTGATCAAAGCTGAAGACTAGTCTTCAAGATAATGTGAAAGGCACTTTCAAAACTCAGACATTTCTGCAACTCAAGAACACTTACCTTTTTTTTAATTTTTAAAGTATAGTGCCACTTGATATTCCTAGTAGCCACATCTTATTTCTTTTGCTTATTACCCAGTACTCTGCGGCTTTATTATCCTCAAATAATTTTTATGCATATATTCAGATTACCATAGTCTCATCATTTACTCTTTTAATACAATTGAATTTTAATGTTTAAATTATTCTTTGCATTAATAAAACACATGGAATTTTCAGCAAAGACACGTTATACAATTTTTAATTCACAATGTCATTGGGCTCATTACATTAGTCTTTAATTACCTGTATTCTCGTGCTATGCTTGTTTTCAATGCTACATCACACTTTAAGATATAATTGTGAAATTTTTTTCAAAATGTTTGCTTAGCTATAGTTTTGGGGATACCTTACACACACATATGCATACATATTAAATGTATCATGAATGCTTTTATGCTACTCAAATTATTACAAATTATTATAAAATTATTTTACAATCAATTTCATGTGCCATTTATTTTTTAGATCAGTTTAATAAGCTAATTTTCCTTATAAGACTCAAACTTTTAGTTTCTGTCACAGATCAGCTTTGATATCCAGAGTAAACTGAGGTGTGACATAGAGTCAGCCATTGATCATTCAGCACACTTTTCATTGAGGGAACAAATCTTGATTCTCTGGGGCTGGTTACATCTCACCAATTAATAATGACATGAAAATCATGAGACAGTAAGCCAAGCAATGTTTCATGAGAGCATAAGTCTTCAGGACTCTTATTTCTAAGGGTTCTGTCTCTCTGAGGTACACCCATCATGATTTTGCTGACTAGTAGGGTATATCCCATTACTTCTAAAGCCATTCTTCTATTCTTTCTGCATGTCTCTCAACAAAATTCATTATTATAAAGGTTTAATTACATCACTACATAGGTTTACATGTATTCTTATTTTCTTTCATTGTACAACTTTATCTTTATGCCCTTCAATTATCATTAAGTATATGCTGTCTCTAATTTTTATAATGATCACATTTTTCTTCTATTTCATTCTTAGACTTGACATTTGGATATTTTAATTATTTCTGTTTTGTTCTGATTGTCCTCTTTTTGACATTGTCTCATAAAGACAAAATGGTGTTTTGAGACTTGGTATTGTGTTATCAATTATAATTTAATTGTTCTTTAAACTTTTTCCCCCAAGATGTTTCTTTATATTATTCAAAGGTCATTGCTTTATTTCAGTTGGTATTAGATTATATTTTCTTTATTTATAACATTTATGCAATTGGTAGAAAATATAAGTTCATCCTTGGTTCATTGTTTGTTTGTTTGTTTGTTATATTACTAGTATAGTCTTCCATTTACAGTAAATACACTGTCTTAGTTAGTACCTAGTGCTATGAAGAGACACAAAACTATGACATACTTTATAACCAAAAACATTTAATTGAGCCTGGCTTAAAGTTCAGGAAATTTCTTCCAATATCATCATTTGATAGGAACCATGGCAGAATTCAGACAGATATTGTGCTTGAAAGGTAGCTGAGAGTTCTATATCCAGATAGTCAGGCAGCAAGAAATAATGCCACAATAGGCCTGGATTGAGTATCTGAGAATTAAGTGACAGCTCAATGTTATACATAACTTAGAATATTAAAAGCTGTAAGGTAAAAATCCCAAGTAACATGGGAAAGCAGATCTATTAGAATTACACTTTACTTCTCAACTGAGTTTCTAAAACCCAGAAAATTCTGGACAGATGCTTTACAGACTCTAAGAGAATATGCCAGGCCAGACTACTGTATCTTACAAAATTTTCAATCACTATAGATGAAAACACCATGATATTCCATAATTAAACCAAATTTGAACACGATTTTTTACTTATATAGTCCTACAGAAGATACTAAATAGAAAATTCCAGTACAAGAAGGGTAATTATACCATAGAAAGCAAAGGATATTAATCATTTCATAGCAAAAACAAAAGAAGAAACTCACACACACACTCTCACACACACATACAGTGCCATCTCCAACATTAAAATACAGGAAGTAACAATAGTTAACCATTGTATATCTCACCATCAATGGACTCAATTCACTAATAAAAAGACATAAACTAATAGAGTGGATGCAAAAACAAGACCAATCATTCTGCTACATACAAGAAACACTTCTCAGAAACAAATTTAGACACTACCTCAGAGTAAAGGGCTGGAAGAAGGTTTTAATAAAAAGAAATAGGAAGGACACATCCAGACTCATCAAAGGAAAAAATCCACCAAGATGATATCTCAGTTCAAAAAAATCTATGCCCCAATGTAAGGGCATCTGCATTTATAAAAGAATCATTACTAAACCTCAAGCCACACATTGAACCTCACACAACAGTGGGAGACTTCAATATCTCACTTTCACCAATGGACTGGTCATCAAAAGAGAAACAATGAAAGTAACAGATGCTATGAACCAAGTGAATGTAGCAGATATCTACAGAATATCTCACATCAAAACAAAAAACATACCTGCTTCTCACTTCACAGAAAGTTCTGCAAAATTGAACTTGTAACTGGCCACAAAGCAAGGCTCAACAGATAAAAGAACTTTGAAATAACCCTTTGCATTTTATCAGATCACAGTGTATTTAAGGCTGAACTTCAAGAAAACAGAAACAACAGAAACTCCATATACTCTTGTAAACTGTACAACTTTTTGCTCAATGTGAACTTGGTCAGGAACAAAATAAAGAAATTAAAGACTTTCTAGAATTCAATAAAAATGAAGGGATGGTTAAATATATGGAAATCCATCAATTTAATCCACTATAACAAACTAAAAGAAAAAAAAAAACACATGATCATCTCATTAGATGCTGAAAAAGCCCTTGATAAACTACAATACCCTTTCATGTTAAAAGTACTGAAAACATCAGAAATTCAAGGTCCATACCTAAACATAATAAAAGCAATATATAACCAATATAAAACCAATAGCCAACCTCAAACTAAATGGAGAGAAATTCAAAGCAATCCCATTAAATCAGGGACAAGACAAAGGCTGCCCACTCTCCCGATATATATTCAATACAGTAATCAAAGTTTTAGCCAGAGCAATTAAAAAACAAAAGGAGATCAAAGGGATACAAATTGGGAAGGAGGAAGTCAAGATATCACTATCTGCAGATGATATGACAGTGAACTCCTGCACTTATAAAAACCTCCAGCAAAGTGGCTGGATATAAATTAACTCTAAAGAATCAGTGGCCTTCCTCTACTCAAAGGATAAATGGGATGAGTAAGAAATTAGGGAAATTGCTTGGCAATGCTGGCACATGCCTTTAATCTCAGCACTTGAGAGACAGAGGCAGGTGGATTTCTGAGTTCAAGGTCAGCCTGGGCTACAGAATGAGTCCCAGGACAGCCAGGGCTGTACAGAGAAACCCTGTCTCTAAAAAGCAAAAAAAAAAAAGAAAAGAAAAGAAAAGAAATTATACCCTTCACAATAGTCACAAATAATATTAAATATCTTGTCATAACTCTAAACAGGAAAATGAAAGGTCTGTATGATAAGAACTTCAGGTCCCTGAAGAAAGAAATTGAATAAGTTATCACAAGACGGAAAGATCTCTCATGCTGATGAATTAGTTGGATTAACATAGTGAAAATGGCCAATTTACCAAAAAGAATCTACAAATTAAATGAAAT
The DNA here is from genome assembly GCA_019843815.1 of Montemys delectorum. Classification (NCBI taxonomy): domain Eukaryota; kingdom Metazoa; phylum Chordata; class Mammalia; order Rodentia; family Muridae; genus Montemys; species Montemys delectorum. The sequence goes on from JADRCD010118914.1 coordinate 8,785, forward strand.
TCCAATCAAAATTCCAACAAAAATTTTTTACACACATTGAAAGAGCTATTCTCAACTTCATAAGGAAAAACAAACAAACAACAACAACAAAACAGGATAACTAAAATTATTCTAAATAATAAAATATTTCTGGTGGAATCACTATGCCTGATCTCAAGATGTAGGATAGAATAATAGTAATGAAAAGCTTCATTTTATTCGTATAAAAACAGACAGATTGAACAATGGAATGATATTGAAGACCAAAAAAATTAACCCAAATCAACACTTGATTTTTGACAAAGAATCCAAAATCATGCAATGGAAAAAATGCTTAAGCATCTTAAACAAATGGTGCTGATCTAACAGTATGTCTGCATGTAGAAGACTACAAATAGACCCATATTTATCACCCTGAACAAAACTCAAGTCCAAGTGGATCAAGGACCTCAACATAAAATAGGACACCCTAAATCTAATAGTGGAGAAAGGACCTCAACATAAATTGCAATACACTAAATCTAATAGTGGAGACAGTGAGAAACAGTTTTGAACGTATTGGTACAGGGGATTCCTGAACTGAACGCCAATGGCTCAGGCTCTAATATCAAGAATTGATAAATGAGACCTCATGAAACTAAAAAACTTCTGTAAGACAAAGAATACTGTCAATAGGACAAAATGGCAGCCTACAGATTGGGAAAAGTTATTTGCTAACCCTACATCCACCAGAGGGCTAATATTCAAAATTTATAAAGCAATTTAGACTCCAAATAACCAAAAATCCAATTAGAAAATGGGGTATAGAGCTAAACAGATTTCTCAACAGAGGAATCTCCAATGGCCGAGAAGCACTTAGAGAAATGTTCAGAACTTAAGTCATCAAGGAAATGCAAATGCAAATGAACCTGAGATTCTAACTTAAGCAAATCAGAATGAGTAAAATCAAAAACTCAAATGGCGAGGTATTTGCACCAAAGAAGCAGGCCTTGGGACCTCTCAGTACTCATACTGGGGCCCACAAGAGGCAATAGTTTCGTGCTCTGAAATACAGTACCCCTGGCAGGATTTTCTTCCTTGTCATAAAGGGTCCAAGGTATCTCCAGTTTAATGTGGGGTGTCCCCAACAGTTGGTGACACAGTCTCCATGAACTCTCACGGGTTCAGGTGAGTTGATTCTGTTCTTCTTGTGGAGTTCCTTTTCCCTTCAGGGCCTCCAACACTTATCTCAACTCTTCCATAAGAATCCTGAACTTCATTCTACTGTGAGCATCTGCAACTGCGATGTCATTTCTGCAACTATTCTTTGTACTTATCATTTTCCTTATCTCTTTACTGTTGCTTCTCTTTCCTCCATCTTTGATTAAACCGGTATTGGATAACCTGGCAAGACCTAGTAGGAGCCCACTTGATAGCCAGGAAATAGACGTTTCTAGTAATGTGAAAGTGAAAGCTGTTCATGAATTCAAAAGAAATGTATGTTACAGTCAGTCACTACGCTCGAGGAAGAAATGAAAGTAACCTAGAGCCAGGGAAGAGATGAATAATTCTGCAGCTTTTCCCCCAGTCTAAGTCTCAATTCTGTATAATAAAAACAAGACATTCTTATTACAAAACTGAGGATGGAATAACATACAGATATTTCCCAGAATGATAGTAAGTGGTTCCTTGGGTTCAGGGGCGATGGTGGCAGGCCCCTAGGAATTCTCTATGCAGGTTAAATAAGGATGTTTTTGCAGACAGACAGATGGGGTCTTGAAGAGTGCAAGGTTAGCAATATGACCTCATGTTTGCCCTTTTATGACACCATACTGTCTCACATATGTCTGAAAGGTAGTGACTTTGTAACCACAATAATGCTGCCCCCTACCTCATTAGTGGTGGGGAGATATAAAAAAAAATATTGTGCTTGCTACAAAACTTTTATGTTTGAAATTTTATAGTTTCATGTTTATCTGTTCTAAATCTTCTGTACTACTCTGTCACAAGGAAATGTTCGCACAAGAAAATAGAGGAGCATTTACCCACCCCCCTATGAACTTTGTAACCCAACTTCCTTGTATGCTTTCTATAAAAGACAGGGATTGAGTCAAATCTAATATGGGCATTCTGACGCCAGAGTTCAGAAAACTCTCATGGAAATGAACAAGCCTGTCAGTTTCCTCAATTAATGTGTTTTCTTATTCAGCTACGAGGTATCCCTAGTCCTTGACGACTCCCAACTCCTGTCTAGTCTGGACCCCTGCAAAAACCAAAGAGTGTATATGTGTTGTACTGAGTCCCCTGACACATACATAGCAGATGTGTAGCTCAGTCCTCAACTCCTAACAACTGGAGCAGGGGACTAAAGCAGTCACTGTGGAATTTGTTCCCAAACAAATTAGTCCTTTTTTGGCCTTACTGGGAGAGGGTGTGCCTATTCCTGTAGAGACTTAAGGCACCAGTGGGGTGCCTCTCAGAAGAGAAGGGGAAAGGAATGGAGGGAGGGATTCTGTGAGGTGGGCCCTGGAGGACTACAGCATTTGGTGTACAAACAAAAAAATAAGTACATGTGACACATTTCCTCCAACAATACCACATCTACTCTAACAAAGTCAAACCTCCAAATAGTCATACTGACTATGAGCCTATGGGATTTTTTTTTTCAAACCACCAAGTAGACTTTGATGATGCCCATACCTAGTGAGCACTCTCAACTATGTTTAATAGCACTGTAAACATCCTGCTCACCTTGTCCAGGATACTTCCCTTCTTCTTTTCCTTGATACTATAATCCTTTTGTTTCTGCTGTACCAAATCATGTCCTTCTTTTTTTTTTAACAAACTGCCTTTCTCCAAAATAAATAAAATAAATGCATATGTAGTTGTTCTTTGTCAATTTGTCTTCCGATTTTTTTCCAGTCTCTTTTAGCAGTTATTCTTGTTTTGGGTTTTTGTTTGTTTGTTGTTTTGTTTTGATTTCTTTGTGTGTGTGTGTGTGTGTGTGTGTTTATTCATTAGACTTAAATATATCTGCTAATAATTTACACATATTTATCAAGAACTGTCTTTCCAGTTGACAACCATCAACTTAATGTTTTGCTTAGATTTGTTATATCAAAATTTGTTGAACCATTCTTAGTCTTTTCCCTATATTACTCTAAAACTATTGTTGTTAAAATCATTGAAATTCTCTATACATAGTCTAGTTTTGTTATCTATTGTTTATTACTTTGAAGTCATATGGATAGTTTACGTCTACTGAGCAAAGTCTTGTGGTTTCTAATGCATAATTTTTAAAATACTTCTGTCCATTACTAATAACTTAGCCTTTATTGTCATTCTGCCCAGACACACTAAAATAACATAGGTATGTTCTTTGTTAAAAAAAAAAAAAGATCATTTGATCTGGTAGATTCAAAGGAGAAATGTGGTACATTTTCTAGAAGAATGTGTGCTATTGAGATGGAATATTCTAAGACATGGTTTGATTTTTGTAGACGTGGCAAGAGCACACCATAAGAGTGATTACATTTACTTAAGAGTATATTATTTATGATAAAAATAACTTTAAATCCCAATGGAATATTAAAGTAGTCTTTTTATTCTAGACATTTTTAAAATTGGCCACATGCTTAGGCTTAGAATTGCTGTCCAATTTGCATTGCATATTCACCAACCTTTTACAAGAGTGTCATTTGCACTGATCCATTAGCCTTGTCCAAATTAGTCCAATTGTTTATAGGGTACTGAATGAATGACAAAGCCTAACATGTTTGTTCTGCTCCACAATCATAGCACATGTTGAAACAGCTGTACTTAGCAGATTACAGGCCATTATGCCAGTTGTATGGTATCTTGCTTTTATATCCTAATTTGTCTCGTTTGCATGTGCCTTTCTGGATCATAAAATTAGAACTTTTTCATGTCCTTTTACTGACTGAGAAGAGAGGTTTTAATATTATCGAGCTGCTTGGATGCAACTTGCAAATGGTTTGGTAAAATGTAGTAGTAAAATATTTCATTAACTTTTAATCCAATTTGAGATTGTTTTTTGTCCCTTGAGAC
>JADRCD010118946.1:0-19003 GCA_019843815.1 Montemys delectorum
CCCCCCCCCCCCAAAAAAAAAAAAAAAGACAAACTGAGGCTGCTCAGCAGGTAAAGGTGCCTGCCACAGAGCCTGAGTGAGACATGGTCACATGGTGGCAGGAGAGATCTGACTCCCTCATTGTCCTCTAACCTCCAGATATATGCTATGTATGGCATGTGTGCAAACACACATATACATACACAATAAATAAGTAAGTAATATATTTATAAAGTGGCAAGTTTAAAAGGACTTAAGTACTGGGCTGAGCCCTGTGTGCCCTTTAAGGTCCCCCTTACTCCCTCTACACACAGACAGCCAGAGCTCACCCACCTGCTCTACCCACATGGTAATACTTGAGGCATGCCATGCGTTTTCTTCGTTGTACATGGTGGCTGTGATGCAGTGTGGGGGAGAGGACCCGCTTCATCCCATTTCTTGCTTTTAGACAGGGAAAATAAGATCTTATGTATGCTGAACACTGTGGAGACGCATCTTCTTCTGCCTTTAGTAGAGTGCAAAACCCAAGATCCAGCACTACTGCAGCCTGAGAAATGTTGCTTGGCTCTAGCAGACAGAACACTGGCCTCTAAAAATCAGATGTGACTTAAAAATGAACAAGTCAGAGTGTAGCTCTTTGTTCTGCGTGTTTCGGGGTAACCACAACAGAAGGCTAGGTTTTACCAGCAAAGCACACAGGAGGAAATACGTGGACACCCTTCTCTTTTGGATTTTTTGCCTGGATCATTGGCTTAAATTCAGGAATTTAGGGGATTGGGGGTGAAAGTACCCTTGGGAAGAAGCATAGAGCTTTCGCTGCTTCTGGGCTGCTTCAGGACATGGCCCTGGGATGCATGGCCGAATGACCTTGTCTTTTGGAAGGTGACACAGGGACTTAGCCTGGGCGTGAGTGGGTGTGTGGCTGGCTTCCTCGAAAAGGGTCTCTAGGGTTTCCTGTGGAGCTGTGCGTTGTCCATCCAGTGCCACAGCCCTTGTACTTCAGATGAAGGATAAAATACTTGGGAGAATAGCTTTCATTGTTCCCATTCCCGAACTCCTTTCTGTATGTGGAGAGCTTTCTGAGTTTGTCTGTTTGTTTTCTGTCCTCCCATCTCGACCCACAGCCTGTGCCGACATTCTTTGGAGCAGATCACATGCTCCTGGCAAGCAGTGGGCATTCTGAACTCTTTTTGTGTTTCCAGCCATGGTCCTCAGTTCTCAAGGGAGACCTCGAGCCTCCATTCCGACTTAGGAGAGAACCAAACCAAAACAAGAAGCCTTGACATAAACTGGAAGTAAAACTTGGCAGCAACCAGCACATACTATGATACGGGGTTTTGAAGTGTCTCCTTTGAAGGGTCTTTCTTGTTGGAGAACCACTCACTGCTGCTCCACAGCTGGGGTGGGGGCAGGAAAGAGGCCTCAGGACTTTTAGTCTAGGGTTTTCAAATTTAGAGATGCACAAGGAATAAGGAAGAGAATGCAGGCAGGCAGCACAGGGGGACTCAACACTTAAGGACTTTCTTTCCTGGGCAACGGTGCCCAAATTGCACTGTGGACAGCAGCTGGCCACTGAAGCCATTGCTCACTGTCTGTTAATGTCACCACAGATTCTAAGAGGATAAATGTGTTTCTGTCTTGATCAAAAGAAGAAAAAAGTAGTAGAAAAAGTAGTAATAGAAAAGAGACCCATCCAAAGTGAGTTTGTTTGTAACTGTTAGATTGTTAGTTAGGTAATACATGTAGATGTTCAGCAATTCAGATATACTAACAAACGGATATAAAGAGAAAGTTCTATCCTCCTGTCTTGGAGCCCTTGGTTCCTAATTTTTTCTTGCCAGATATGTACATTAAATGCATGGTTCTGGTAACTTTAAGGTGGTGCGCCTTAGTAGGCAGCAGCAGCAGCAGCAGCAGCAGCAGCAGCAGCTGACATCTCTGTAATGACACTGTCCTCACTGTAGATGACCTGTGAAGTGTCATTTGCTATTCATAACAGCCTCTTTCTCCTTGTGCACTGCTTTGTGCAAACCCCATGGTCCTCTTCTACACACAGAGCCCCTGTGTGGATACCATTGACCTTTTTCTCAGAGAAGCCAAAGGGCTCCTACCATACTACTTGTACCAGAGACCCTGGCAACTTCTAGACAGCTGCTGAGGAAGGCTGTTCACTGATGAGAAACATGGCTAGAGAGGAGGAACAGGGAAAACAATTTCTTTCTGAGTTGTCTGGATTAACCTTGAATTCCTGCGCTCAAACAGTCCTACCTACTGTCTCAACCTTCTGAGTACAGGAGGAATATACCATGGTGCCTGGCTGCAGTGTTCCCTCTCCTAGGGCCCTATAATCTTGTTCTTTATTGGCATCCCATTGACCTGGGCGTGAATTCCAGTTACATATATACATATATAATCTATCTCCCTCCCTCCCCTCTCATATTCATCTATACAGATATATGTATATATATACATATATCTGTATATATGTGTGTATATGTGTATATATGTGTGTATATATACATATACATATATATGTGTGTGTGTATATATATGTATGAATGAATGATCTGAGCCATCTTGGGCACATGATGCAAGCTTCCTGAGTTTTAGGCTGAGTCTGAGTAAGCAAGGTGCTCAGGGTCTGTCTGCCTGTGGGGACAAGAAGAAGCAGGGTGACCAGACCTGCCAGTTTTCACTGCTGACCTGCTCTTCTCATCTGGTCCTTAGAACCTCCAATCAGTCACAATTTCTACCTTCTAACTGGCACGTCACTTGAAATCTAAAAAATGGGACTACTTCCCCTCCCTCACCCCTGCTCAGAGTCCTACCTGTGGGCTCCAGGTTGTCAGCTCCAGACGAGATTGCTTCTGTCTGTTCAAAGCTGACAGTGCATTGCCAGCGGACTCTCTACCCAATAGGTCTGGATACCTACCCAGAAAGGCTAGTGAGGAAAGTGCCTGTATCGGACAGAAACCTGACGTGTGGCTGGGCTGGGCTCCATTGTAGAGCCTTTGACTAGTGTGAGCAAAGCTGGCTTCCATCCCCAGCACCATAATGAGGGAAGGAGAGGAGAAAATGAAACATTACTGAGAGGAAGATCCCTCATCTCTGCTGCTCTGGGCAGCAGTGTTGTCTGTGTCACTCCAGCCTCTCACATGGCACCCAGCAAACCCTCAGTGTGCTGTTATTGGCATTATTGTTATTGTTGTTGTTGTTGTTATTATTAATTTGGCTCAACCATAGACTGCTAGGGAGAGATTTGAGTTTTTCACATGTTCCTGGGACAGCCTGGAATAAAGTCATTTTCGAACCCTTTGTGAGAAATAGTCGTGAGGAGCATTATAGGAAGTGGGATTGGTGGAGCTGCCTTCTGGGGTTAGGATGCATTGCTAGAGGGTACCAGAGCCTGCTATGGGAGCAGTGGTCTACCCCAGCTGCATGGAGCTCTCAACACTCTTTCTTTTTTTTTTTTTTCTTAAGAGGTATCCTTTTTGTTGTTTTAAGATTTATTTTGCCGTTAATCCCAGCACTTGGGAGGCAGAGGCAGGTGGATCTCTGAGTTCGAGGCCAGCCTGGTCTACAGAGTGAGTTCCAGGACAGCCAGGGCTACACAGAGAAACCCTGTCTCGAAGGAAAAAAAAGAAAAGATTTATTTTATTTTATGTGTATAAGTGTTTAGTCCTCATGTATGTATGTACACCATATGTGTGCCTTGTGTCTGTAGAGGCCAGAAGAGGGCATTTGATTCCCTGGAACTGGAGTTAAGGGTGGGTATCACTCATCATGTGGGTGCTGGGAAAGGAACCTGGATCCTTTGCAAGAGAAGCCAGTGCTCTTAATCTTTGAGCCATCTCTCCGGCCCCTCTGGACCTCTTTTAGTGTTCCCAGAGAGGAGCCAAGTGCCAATTGGGAGATATCACAGCAGAACACTAGTGTTCACACCTGCTTCTAGTGTGTCCTTCAAAGTTAAAAAATGTGCTATAATATGCATACGTTTGTGTACACATACATATTTGCATACATGTGTACATATTGTGTATGGACATGTATGTGTGACCATTTTGTATGGGAGCATTTGCATATATATACATATATATATATATATATATATGTATGTATACATAAACACACACACATGCATGTGTTATGGAACACTTGTGAGCTTAGAGAACAATTTTGAGATGTTAGTTCTCTTCTACCACCCTTACCTGAGTTCTGGGGACAGAACTCAGGTCTGTAGACTTGTAAGCAAGTGCCTTTGCCCACCAAGCTGTCTTGCTGGCTTCTTTTTAATCATTTTTACATGCTCATTGGTATTACATGTATTCCTAGTATCATGTGGCCATCACTGCCACCCATTGCTCAGACATTTTTCCATTTTCCCAAGTTACACTTAGCACTAACTTTCTGTTTCCCCACTCTTTGCCTTTGGCACCCACCATTCTACTTTGTATGGACCTGACTACACAGGAGCCTCACATGAATAAAATCGGCACTATTTTTCTTTTGTAAGGACTTATTTTACTTAGCATAATGTCTTCAAATATATCCATATTGTAGCACACGTCAGAACTTTTCCTTATTAAGGAAATTTATAGTAAATATATAAGGGTATTTATTTATAACCGACTCTGTAGTTTTGTTTTTTGTCTTAATTCATAGGTTTCCTATGTTATTACTTGATCTTTGGAATGTTACTTCTGATCCTGTTTAAAATGAAGGGTAGCATTATTTATAATAGTCAAGTGAAAATAATCCAACTATATATCAACTAATGAATATAGTTTTTTTTAAAGATTTATTTTATTTATTTTATGTGTATGAGTACACTGTAGCTGTACAGATGGCCGTGAGCTATCATGTGTGTGGCTGCTGGGAATTGAACTCAGGACCTCTGTTGCCCTGCTTGCTCTGGGCCTACTCGCTCCGGCGTAATTCACTGTAGCTGTCTTCAGACACACCAGAAGAGGGCGTCAGATCTCATTACGGGTGGTTGTTAGCCACCATGTGGTTGCTGGGATCCGAACTCAGGACCTTTGGAAGAGCAGTCAGTGCTCTTACCCGCTGAGCCATCTCGCCAGCCCCATGAATATAGTTTTTAAAATGTGATATATCAGTAAAAAGGAATATTATTCAGCTTTAAAAAAGAATAGGGCTATTAACAGTGAGATACAATTTTTTTTGTTTGAAAATGTTTTAAGTTATGCTGGATGGAGCAGGTAAGTTTTATGGTAACTGTTTATGAGGAACTACAAACCATATTTCATGGTTGCTGTACCATTTAACGTTCCTCTCAGCAGTATACATCAGCAGTTACCTTCATCTTGTCTATCTGTTATGCTGTGCCCATCCCATCTCTATTTTATCATGGTTTTGATTTGCATTTTCTCTGATGGTTGAGGACAGAAAACATCTTTTGTGTGGCCATTAATATTATCTTATTTGCTTATCCAAGTTCTTTGCTTGTTTTTAAATTGAATTTTCTTTTTTTATTGTAAAATTGTAAGAGTCTCTAAAATATCCCGGATGGTTCTTTATGAGATGTGGGACTTGGGAATATTGTCTTCTGTTTTGTGAGTTGTCTTCTTACACTGAAAACCAAAAGCAAAACAAATGAGCACTTTTAAAACACAGACATTGCTCATTGTGCATATTATGGTGTAACCTGCACTGACGGTATTCATATGATTGGCATGTCCATTGCCTCAGACATCTCCCTGTCATTTGCACTGGGAACATTTAAGTTCCCCTCTGCTGTTGTTTTAAAGTGCTCTGATGTTGCCAGCCACAGTTGCTGTAGGAAGTTGGAACCTGCATTTTGAATCTTTTAGCCACTGCCTCTCCACCCCTAGCCCTCTCCCAAGCTTCTCTGACCCCATTCTCCCTCCTCCTCAGATGATTGTAGGAGCTGCCAGTGGCATCATCTTTCTGTGTTGTACACACTTCCCTTAGCAGAATATCTTGTAGACACAATAGCCACCATAAATACAGGATCTTATTTTTAATGGTTGGACAATATTTCTTTTTCTTTTAAAAATAATTAATTAAAAAATTTAAAGTATGTGTATATTTGTGGAGTGGGTATGTGCACATGAGGGCAGGTACGCAGAGGATATTGGATTCCCTGCACTAGGGTTGCAGTTAGTTGTGAGCCACCGAATGTGGGTGCCAGGTTCCCTGGAAAAGCAGCAAGTGCTATTAACTGTTAAGCTATTTTTTCAGTCATCATTTTCTTGATTCTGAAGCAGAAGTTTTAAAGTTTTGCACAAGTCCAGTTCATTGTTGTTTCTTTTGCTTTTGCTGTCATATTTTAGAAACTATTGCATGGCTCAAGGTCACAAAAATTTACCAGAAGTTTTATGAAAATGTATTAATTTTATAGTTTTAATGCCACCCTCGCCACCTCACCCCCCTGGAAGTCTCATTGTGCAGCCTAGCTAGCCTTAACTTCATAGAGGTCTGCCTGTTTCCTGAGTGCCAGGATTAAGGTGTGAACCACTATGTCTAGCTTAGTTTGAGCTCTTCCATGTAAGTCTTTGATCCATTTGTGTGCTGTGAGACAGAGGTCCCTGTTCTACTGCACATGAATTCTTGTTCTAGGACATTTATTGGTACCTTTGCTGAAGATCTCTTGTCCCTCAGTGTGAGCCTTTCTCTTTATTTTCTAGTTTTTGTTTTGTTTTGGGACAGAGTTTCTCTGTATAATAGCCCTGACTATCCTGGGCCTCACTCTGTAGACCAGGCTGGCCTCAAACTCAGAGAACAGCTTGACTCTGCCTCCTAAGTACTGGGATTAAAGGTGTGCATGCTACCATCTGGCTGGAATTACTGTTTGTTTTTGAAGCAGAATCTTATGTAGCTAAGGATGACATTGAACGTTGTGCCCCAGGTGCAGGGAATATGTCATGTGTCACCATGTCTAGCTTTGAATTGCCCTTGTAGGGGATAGGGGGAGATTTATTTATTTGTGTGTGTGTGTGTGTGTGTGTGTGTGTGTGTGTGTATAACTCAGAGGACAATTTACAGAAATCTATTCTCTCTTTCTACCATGTGGGTCCTGAAGATTGTGAACTTGGATTTTTCAGATGTAGCAAGTCATCTTGCCAAACCACTTCAATTACTTTTTTTTTTAAGATTTATTTTTATTTATTATGTGTAAGTACACTGCTGCTGACTTCAGATACACCAGAAGAGGGCGTCAGATCTCATTAAGGGTGGTTGTGAGCCACCATGTGGTTGCTGGGATTTGAACTCAGGACCTTCGGAAGAGCAGTCAGTGCTCTTACCTGCTGAGGCATCTCACCAGCCCTGAATTACTTTTTCTTTTTCTTTTTCTTTTTTTTTTTTTTAAAGCTGTGAATTCTGAGGCTGGAGAGAGTTCCCCACAAACAGAAAGATCCAAGTTTGACCCCCAGAATTCATGTTTAAAAAAAAAAGTCTGGCATGGTGATGAATGTTTGTGATCTTAGCGCTGGGGGTAGAGGGCAGATGATCTTCGGGCTCTCAGGCCAGCCAACCTAGCCTAATGGGTGAGCTCTAAGCCAGCTAGAGACTGTCTCAAAAAAAAAAAAAAAAAAAGCCAAGGTGGATAGCACCTAAGGAAGAAAGACGCCCAAGGCTGTCTTTTGGTTTCCATATACTCATACGCTCTCCTCCCCCAAGACTACCTTCCCAGGATTTTAGGGAGCTGGTTAATGATAGATTGCTATGCCTGTGCATTCATGGGGAGCTGTGGGGAGGCACTGTTCCTCCGGCTTCTCTGACATCACTAGTTACCTCTCCTGCTTCTCTCCCTTTTGTCTCTAGGGTGCACTCCAGGAAACCTGACTGTTGAAGTTCCACTTGCAGGAACATGGAGGCAGGTTCTCTGATGTCTTCATGCTTACCAGGTTTCAGCATGATCACACCATTCCTTTTAGAATCTAAAGCTTGAATGTGATAGGTCCTAAGCAAGTTCTGTCTCCATCTTCAACATTGCCATTCATATGTAGTTGCCAAGGACCTCATCCATATTTAGTCCAGGAGTTGCTACCTGAGTCAAAATGAACTAAAAGATGCTCTCTCTGACTTGGGAACTTAGGAAGGAAGAGGAGACAAGGAAATTTGGTGTTCTGGAAATTTGCATGGTATAGTGGTATGAAAGAGAAGGCAGCTGTGCATCCAAGTTTGTGCTGGTGGCCGAAGGCCCCGGGATCCTTCCTTAAGCCCTTTTTGTTGATGTAGTTTGTGAGAAGGAAAAACAAACTCTTCATCTGTGGATGGGCGGGAGCATAGATGCCACCTGTTATTTCTCATAAATGTGGGGTGCTGGGTGCTGAGCCACCTCACCCTTCAGAACTTATGTCCTTGGAGTTGGTGGGTAAGAGACAGCATGGGAAGCAGATGTGCTGAGAGGAATAGTGTGTGGAGGGCATGAAGTATAAAACCACGGGATGCAAGCTGGGCTGTCCTGGAGCATGCCTTTAATCCCAGCACTTGGGAGGCAGAGGCAGGCAGATTTCTGAGTTCGAGGCCAGCCTGGTCTACAGAGTGAGCTCCAGGACAGCCAAGGCTACACAGAGAAACCCTGTCTCAAAAAACAAACAAACAAACAAAATAACCACCACAGTGTGCAGTAGGAGCTGGGAAAGAACCTAATGGAGGAGGAACCATTCATTTGGGGTCCTCACAGGTAAATCGGTATCTCTTTAGAGACAGATGACACAGTTCCTGGACACTCATGAATTCAGTGGGTTCAGAGGTTGCAGCAAAGGTATGGGATTGGCACATAGCTGGTGAAGCTAGGATCAGGGCATGTAGGCTATTTCCTGGAGGAGTGGTTGTCTTTGAAGGTTTGTGGCAGGGAAGGGAAGGTCTGTGGTTTTCTGAGTGCGGTGAAAGGGAGAGAATGGGAGTGCTGGTTTAGTTCTAAGTGTCAACTTGCTGCAACCCAGAGTCACTTGGGAAGAGAGCTGCAGTTGAGGAATTGTCTAGAACCGGTTAGCCCGAGGCCTGTCTGAGGGCTATTATCTTGACTGTTGATGTGGGAAGACCCAACCTACTCTGGGCAGCACCATTTCCTGGGCAGGAGATCCTGGACTGTGTAAGTGAGGAAAGCTAGCTGAATCTGAGTGACAACCTAGCAAGCAGGCACGATTCATTTGTCTCTCTCTGCTCCTCACTATGGATATGGTGTGACTGGCTGCTTCAACTCCTGCCTTGATTGCCCCTCAGCAACAGATTGTAACCTGGAGTTGTATCAAGTAAGCCCTTCTTCCCTCCTCTAGTTACTCTTTTGTTGTTGGTTTTCTGAGACAGGGTTTCTCTGTATAGCTCTGGCTGTCCTGGAACTCACTCTGTAGACCAGGCTGGCTTCGAACTCAGAAATCCGCCTGTCTCTGCCTCCCAAGTGCTGGGATTAAAGGCGTGCGCCACCACTGCCTGGCTCTAAGTTGCTTTTGATCAAGGTATGTGATCATAGCAACAGAATTGAAGTTAGAATCCCAGGAGACTGCTTTGGAGGCTAGCACTTGTGCCTTGTGGGATGGCATGAGGGGAGGGAAGGAGGAAGTACAAGTTAGGAAACAGGCTGGTGGTGTTGGGTGAGGGTACTTAAAGCAGAAGGGTGTGAGGTATGGGTGTAGAGAGAGGGTTGAGAGCTCTGCTGCTGCCTCCAGGAGGCCTTGTGGGTGCACAGGCGGGTGGCAGGCAGGGCGGCCTCAGGTCCTCTTCCTTGGGGAAGATGAAAGGGGCTCCATTTGACTTCGTTTTATGCCAATCAGGTGCAGCTTTTAGATTCCTGGCAAGCTGCCACATTGCCCCCAGGCAAAAGTTGGCGGCCATTGTACTGTTGACCCTTTGTAGTAGATGGGAAAGTCTCTGCCTCTCGGATGGCCTGGAATCAGGAATTTGGAATGCATAGCTAATGCGCCCCACTCCAGACCTTTGGTGTTAGTGTTCCACAGGATCACATCTAATTGACTATTTCCAAACTCTTGTGCATTTTGACTGTACAAGAAAGGTTATGTTGCCAGCAGCCCCCCTTGCTAGGGCTTCCTCATTTGTAGTGCTCTGGCCCCATCTTTTCCAAGAGCTCCCAGTTCTTCTGACACAAGGGGCTCTGTGCTTATGAGTGCATAGTGCTTTTCTAGCCACTCACACGGTGTCCCTCTGGGCTCTCTCCTGGAGTTCTGTAATGCTCCACTGTATGTGAGGTGGCTCTGCCTTTCCTACTTTTCCTACACTGTGGATCTGTGTGAGCTGGACAGGTGATGAAGCTGGCAGGCCCAAGCAGGGCCCTGACCTGGGGGTTGGGGGGCATGTCAAGGTATGGAGTCACCACCCAGATGGAGTGGCCTTGGATCCTCTCTCCTGAGTTCTTTCTCAGTCTCTTGAGCATGGGCTCTATGAACCTAACTTTGTTTCTTTGGCATGGGGTAAGACCCAGTGGTCCACAGTGCTCAGTGTTTCTTTATGACCACCTTCTGACCTGTGCATTGGTCTTTCTAATTGCAGCCATAGAATATTGTGCTACTTTTTAAAAATGTGTGAGGCATTATTGCAGTAAAATATAAAGGTTGGGCGTTGCCATCAGCACCGCTTATAAGCATTCACAAGCGCTTGCATTCGGCAGTGTTAAATGCTCATGTTGTTATGTAGTCCTTACAGTTCTGTTTCCAAACCCTTCCATCCACACCACCTTGAACCCTCTTGTATGACACAGCTCCCGTCAATTCTAATTCTGGCTGCTATCATCATGCTTTCTACCTGGAAGCCTGACTACTCTAGGGACTGTGGAATACAGTCATGAGCTATTTGTTCTTCTGTGATTGACTGGCTTATTTCTCTTAGTTTGAACTACTCAGAAGCCCTATGTTGTTGCAACATGTGTCAGGATTCCCTCCTTCTTTAGGCGTGTATATCCAGCAATGGTGATTCTCTGTGCATCTATTGATTTGTTTGATAGTGAAGAAAATACGTTGCTGGGAACTATGGGTCTACAAGGATCAGGTCCTTCCAGCCCCTTTGGGTATTTACCTAAGAGTAGAGTTGCTGGATACAATTCAAGTTGTCCTTTAAGGAGAAAAGTCAAGTTCTAAAAATTAAGGCAGAGCTAACTTCCTTTTTTTCTTTTACTGGTGTGTATATATATATGAGATGGGGTTGGAACACACAAGCTCTGGCATGCCTATGGAGGTCAGAGGACAACTTTATAGAGTAGATTCTGTCCTTCTACCTTTACATTGGTTCTGGAGATAGAACTTGGTCATCAAGCCTGAGCAACAATCACCTCTACCCATTAAGCCATCTCACTAACTCCAAGCATATTTCTTTAAAATAAAACACTGGGTGTAGTGGTATGGGTAGCTTTTTGACACAGAGGGAACTGTAAAGCTGGCTCTGGAGTGACAGCCTCTGATTAGTCTGGCTGAAGGCTGCTTGTTCTGGGCATAGTTCTCCATGTGACTTGGGCCATTACTTCACTCTGAAAAGTGGTCTGCCACCTCACTCCTGGGCTAATATCTGTGTGTGAGCCTGTCAGGCCTCCTTTAGGTACTCTTATTCCATCTCAGCTGTGTGCTGCAAGCCTCTAGTCACTGCATCTGAGCTCCTGCAGTGGAAGAAAAACATGCCCAGGGAATTCTGGGCCACCTCCCCAACATCTGTGGCTGTCTCTCCAGCCCTACTCCTACCCTTCCCCAATGATGTCCCTGCCCTGACACTGGAGCACACCCTGGTATGGTATTCTCAGGGTTTCCTCTGGTCTTTCCAAGACCATTGTGTTCTTTGACCATTATACCTGGGATGTGTATTCTGTTCCTTCCTGGCTACCTCCCTAGTCTAACTTATTTTTTGAATTGATTGTTGTATTCCTTCCCCAACATTTACTAAGTGATGTTGCAAGAAGAATGTGGAGTCTTTGGGGAGAGTGCACATAAGATGCAAGAGATCTGTTTCCTTAAGAATGTTAGTCTCCTTGGAAAAATGTAAATGAGGCTCCGCAGATTTGCCGATGGTAATGACAGGCACATTGGACCCTGGCTGCTCTTCTCACGAAGCCACCCAGCCTTTGCTTTCTTTGGGGCCATTGAACATCATAGAAAAGAACACAGGTCTTAGATTTTAGGTTCAAGTTTGGTACTTCCTCTGCTGACCTTAGGATAAATGTCAGTAGGTGGGGCTGAAAGGGCTGCCGTATCAACTGTGAAGTCCTCAGGGAGGCCATGTAGACTGTCAGCCATTGAGTCCTGCTTCCCTGAATCTGTTAGCCCCAAGCTGATCCTCTGTCATACTCACACACATGGGAGCACTCCTGTCAGAGCCTGGGGAAACTAGCAGACACCCTTTTCTAGTTGCAGTACTCTACCTTTGGGAAGATAGAGCTATATAGGTCAGCTTCCAAGAGGCTATGGGTTGAGGCCTGTAGCTCCCTGTGTGAAGCCTCTGCCTCTCGGGCAGCTTTGGTTAGTAAGTGCTCAGGTTGAGTGAGCCAGCACTGATCAAATGCCTTGCCAAAGGAAGCCTATACTGTAGCTTGGAATCTCAGGATTCTCTCATGCATTTGCTCATTTGCATATATGTGGTTTTTCAGTCTTTGCGTGATTTTTTACCTCGTTATGTATGTGGAAATAATTTTAAAATATTGTCAAAGTATATGAACTTCTTTGCTTAGTACCAGCCACCATATTGATTGATAGGACTTACAATGTAATGCCATCTTACAGGAATCTCACTATGACCCTATAAGGGTGGTACCATCACTCCCTGATAAGGAACCTCAGCCATTGAAGTGACTTGGGGGTTAGGGGATCATAGGCTCATCAATGAGCAGGCCAGGGTTTGGATGTGGCTCATTCACTTCCTTGGTCTTCCCTGCTCCAAGCAAAGCTCCTCCACTAGATCCCAGCACAGGCACATGGCTTTTCCTTTGGAGTGGGAGGTCAGAGGAGAAAAGCAGTACACCTTAAAGGAGAATGATCCACACCATGTGGAATCTGTTTCAGCCAGGGGACTAGCAGGAAGAAGAAAAGATTCACTGCAACCACATGGAAAGTGAGGCTACCACAGAGCCCACATTCCTGGGAAGAGGCCATGCTGTGCTCCTCCTGCTGTGCTCCTCCTGCTGTGCTCCTCCTGCTGTGCTCCTCATCCCCTCTGCTGCTCCTTAGGATGTATAATCTTTTCAGGTCACAAAATGCAGGGCACCTGCATGGCATGTGTCACAGTGACAAGGGCAGAGCCTCTGAGCTTCCACTGGGCTTCCTGGTCCTCCTGGCAGGAAGTGGAAGTGGCAGAGCTCCATCCTAGTTGAGGATCTTGTGTACTGTGGCAGTCATCATTCCCTTTCCTGGCAGAAACCAGCAGTGTCTGGGGAGGAGGAGAGTGGCTATTTCAGTGGCAGGTTGTTAGAAAGCTTCTTTCCACATGGCCAAACCATTCAGGGGATTTATGGGGACTCTTTACCCACACCTGCAGTCTATGGTGTGATTTTTGTCCCAAATGTTCTAGAAAACCATCGAAATGGACTGGGCTTCTTTTCAGCATTCTGTCGACTGAGGCTCCAGAGGCAGATAGTATGTGTGAGTGCTTACTGGGGCTGCTTGTGACAGACTCTGAAACATGAAGCACCACACTAGCTACAGGGTGAGCGAGAAAGGCTCCAGTGCCTTCTAGTAACTGTCAAAGTGCAGGCACCAGAGCCACCAGCTAGACAGGTCTCAACAGGCCACTCCCAGCACTGGGGCTACAGGTGGTTGATGTCTACTTCCCTTTTTAGAAAGGTTTTTCTCCAGGATTACTCCACCTCTAGTGCTGTTTCTCCCAGTGTCTGCAGTGAGCACTGTTTGCTTGTCTCCTTCTCCCCTGAGGCCCAAGTTTGCCCACAGCTCTGAGGAGACCTCTGGGTTGATGCAACCAGGCACAAGGCTGTAGGCAGCTGGCACTCTCTGCCATACTTTGCCTCACTGTGTGGTTCCCACATAGTGGCAACTATGTAATAAACACAACACCATCTCCATGCTTGCTGGCACCTCAAGATCCTTTTAAAGATTTGCTTATTTTATGTATATGAATGTTTTGCCTGCAAGTATGTATGTAAGTGTATCATGTATGTGTATGTATGTTACACCCAATGATTCAAGTTACAGCTGATTGTGAGCCACTGTGTGGGTGCTAAGAATCAAACCTGGTTTCTCTGCAAGAGCAACAACTGCTCTTAACCTCTGTGCTGTCTCTCCAGATTCGTAATCTAAACTCATTTCCATGCCTAGGGACCAGGCTTTTGGAGTTGAGGAAACATGAAAGAAACCTACCTTCTTCTATTAGTTTAAATGTTAAAGCAATGAAAATGTTTTCCTGTTACTTCTACCACAGCTCCCCTTCCACTGCTACACGGT
Source organism: Montemys delectorum (assembly GCA_019843815.1). Taxonomy (NCBI): domain Eukaryota; kingdom Metazoa; phylum Chordata; class Mammalia; order Rodentia; family Muridae; genus Montemys; species Montemys delectorum. The sequence goes on from JADRCD010118946.1 coordinate 14,355, forward strand.
GCTGGAACCAAGTTCCTGGTGTAGATGATTAACAGGGCATATACATGGAAGAGTCATTAAGTGGGTCTGGGATAATTATTTTGTCTCCTAATGGAAACTGGAGTCTCTGTGCTAGGACTTAGTATTGTACTTGGTAATAGCAGAGAGAAACATTCCAGAGTCTGCTTGGAACTGCTTTTCTTCCCAGACACCTGCCAGACACAGGCAGACCCTAGCTGTGCTGCCCCCTGTCTCTGGGATATGAAAATCTCTCTTGTTTCTTATATCCTGTGAAATTCCCCACCATCACAGTTCTCAATGGGTAAGCCTTCTAGTATCCTGAAAGGTATGTTGGACCTGGGCATGGAATCAGGATGGTAAAGCCGGTGTTGAGGAGAACGGACACAGGGAGAACTCAGCCTTCTCCCAGCAGAGTGCAGGCCACTATTTCAGGAGGTGTCTGGGTCCCAGCAAGAAGCATTGTTCAAAGCAGCAGTGGGTTGCCCTTATTGACTTTCTGGGGCCCTGTCCATATGGGTAGATTTGTGTTGCAGCTAGAAGCCAGAGGGGAGACTGTGACTACTGTTGTGTGAGTCAGTATCTAAAGAGAAAAGGAAGGGGAAAAAAAGGTAATTTACAATATTTCTGACACAGCTTATCTTAAATAACTAAAAAGACAAGGCACCCTGCTGGACATGGTAGTGCATGCTTTCATTACAGCATTTGGGAGGAAAAGACAGGCAGATCTCTGTGAGTTCAAGACCAACCTGGTCTACAGAGCAAATTTCAGAGCAGCCAGGGTTATATAGTAGGACTATTTCAAAAAACAAAACCAAAAACTCCCATAGTGTCTAGCCAAATGAACTTGTTCATTTGTTATGATGAGCAGATGATGGACGTGAGCACAGGGCTTTCTTCTGCACAGATTTCACATACACATTGCTCTATGGGTAGAGTTTTTACTTAAGAGTGATTGGTGTGTGTATGTGTAGAATGTGTCCTGTGATACAAGATCATGGTAGCCTATGCATATCTTTGAAATGTAAGGTTATTGTTTCTAATTTTTTTTTTTGATATAAGGAAACCTATCAGAAAATAATAATGGGCTGGTTTTCATGGTTGGAATTGTATATTTGTATAATTTTCTTATGCTACTTTTTAACCTTAACACTGTACCCTAAGCATTTTCCCACACCATCATTTTTTCATGCCTGTAGGCAGTCTACCATGATGAATAGACAGTTGTTTAAGGATGTGATGGTAATGGAAAGAATTGACTTAGAGAAATTTTGTTCAAAAATTGTCATTCCCAGCCCTGGGTGACCTCTGTGCCCATTGGCACAAAATGACATGTACCTTGTTGGATTACTGAGAGCTCTGTTCAGTAGGGGCCAATTCACAGGAAGGGGACACTGCTGTCAGTAGTGGTGGTAGGAGCAGGGTAGGGCCATGAAGTCCTCATGAGGACATCTTTGATCACAGGTTAGAAATTTGCAGCCCAATGTGGCCAGCCTCTCTTGCTGAAGGAATGCTGTCCCTTCTGTAACTATGGTTCCCTCTCTTGCTTTCCCTGTTCTGTGTATTTTTATAAGCTGCTTTACAGCCTTTTGCAGTAAGACAGATTAAGAGTAAATAAATACAACTGTTCTCTCTAAAGCTATGTATTTCGCTTGTTCCGATTTCTTGCTGCTGTAAATAGCACAGTGTGGAATATCTGTGCATTGAGGGCTCATCTGAGCTGGATTATTTCCTGGGACTGCATTCCTACAAGTGAAGCTCAGGGCCAAAGAGCATGTACACCTTTATACCTGGGCCCTAGGATGCCAAGTTGCTTCTCAGAAGGTCATGCTAGTCTACAGTCCCCATGGCAGCAGTAGGAGAGAAGATGGGCACTCCTCTCTGAGATCCTTGTGAATGTGATGTGCTTTCCAAGCCTGGCTCCTGGTTTCAGGTAGTAGCATAGCTTTTCACCTGACTGTTGTGTCCTACATCATTGTCACCAGAGTTGAGGTCTGTCCTGCCTCCCCATGTAAATCTTGTTTCTGGGGGGAGGTGGTCCTGTCGCCAGCCAGTCCTGCTTGCAAGGACTGCCTCTCTGCTAGACAATGGGCACATTCAGACCCAACTCTGTTTTCAGTTATTAAAAAGCGGAGCCGGCTGTCTGCCTGAGACTTTAATCTTTGAGCTTTTATTCCCTCTCTTTTTTCCCTCCCCCAGCCTTTTGTTTGTGCAGTTACGAACTGAGCTGTGGGATGTGTGGGTCCTGGAGTCTGAGTATATTGGGCCTTCTCTTGGCAGTGACAGAGAGTTGGAGCTGAGCAGTGTTATTTCAGAGTAGGCAAGGGTGGCCATGGATGGGAGGGCACACAGAGAGGAGAGGCCAGCTTCAGCAGCCTTAGGTCTTTGCAAAAGCTATGTGGTTTACATGGCTGTAGGGCAGAGGACCACCACTTCATTCTGTCCCCATGCTTAGTCAGGACACTTCTGCCCTTGAATTGCTTAGTCTTTATAAAACCTACTAACTTGTGGCCTGTTAACATTTCCTCTTGGGAAATCGTTGCTGTGGTTGAATTAAGTATGTGTATATTTGAATAAATGCAAAATCCCAAGAAAATTCTTCCATAACACCCTCAAGACTCCTAAGACACACCCAGAATGCTCCAAACCCAAAAAAGTCTTCCAGTTTAGATGGGGCACTCTGGTGGTGATGTACTTGTACCCTGTAGTGACATTTTGTCCAGGATTACTAAACAGCTGAAGAACATTTGGCAGAGCTATAATTCTGACCTATGGGGTATAGAGACACTAACCTCGCTCTTGGAGGGACACTAGGGCACTCCTGCTCATGGAAGCACTTTTGTTAGCCTGAACTCTTTCTTCTCCAAGATATGGGCACATTTCTGCCAAGGACTCCACTTTTTAGACCAAGTAAGCCTTTGACATGAACATGGGACACATTTTCCTCACCTTGCTCCCCACCCCCATGTATACTTTAAAACAAAACAAAGCACTTCATGCACATGTGTAAGTCTGCAGATGCCAGAAAAGGATGTTAGGTCTCCTGAAGTTGGAGTTACAGGCTGTTGCATCCCGCCTGACTTGGGTGCTAGCAGTTGAACTCTTGTCCTCTTGAAGAGCAGTAAGCACTCATAACTGAGTACAGCCATCTTTCCAGCCTCTGATGTATCATTTTTATAATTGAATATATCTTGTTTTTAAGCTTTTTTTTTTTCAGACCACCAAGTCCCCCATACTCAGGCATTCTATAAATGGTTCAGAGAAAGTGAGTGTTGTCTTGCCTTCTATAGGTAGGTAACAAAAGGGCAGAGTGGCCCTCACTCAGTTGTCTTTGTTCCCGTGTGCATGCGTGAGGCTGTATGCTTTACAGTACGCTGGGCTTTGCTGGTTTTGCGCTGTTTTTCTCCCCTTAGTGGTCAACTTCTTTCAGACCTTCAGAGTTCAACTCTCCTTAGTGCCGTGGCTGTAGGACATGGCCTGTGCCTGTGCACCATTTAACCTGCTCAACCGCAGGCGTTTGGGATGTCTTTCTAGATGAACACATCTTTCTGCACCTTTGTATTTCTTTCTTAGAAGTAGAAATAGCTGGGCAGTTGTGTTGTAGTAGATGTTGCCAAGCTGCTTCCCCAAAACGTATTGATTGATTGTTTTATAAATTTTTTTTTTTTTTTTTTTTTTTTGGTTTTTCGAGACAGGGTTCCTCTGTATAGCCCTGGCTGTCCTGGAACTTACTCTGTAGAACAGGCTGGCCTCAAACTCAGAAATCCGCCTGCCTCTGTCTCCCAAGTGCTGGGATTAAAAGCGTGCGCCACCACCGCCCGGCTAAAAATAATATTTTAAGTGAGTTGTCATCTGGAAAAATAAAATCCTTGTCTCTATTTATTTATTTATTTTTGACTTTCTGTGCCCTGGCAAACTATCAACTATCATAGATACTTAGGTTTGTAAACTTGGATTTGGAAAGCCCAGCCTCAAGGTATGTCAGCTTTTATCCACTTTAAACTTGCAATGTGCTGCTTGCCAGACCTCCACATCTATGGCCTTAACCTGCAGAGGCATCCAGGAGACTTTCCACCTGACCTATAAAAGAAAACCCCTTTGGGGTCTGTTTTCAGCCAAACTTTGGTAGATAGGAAAAGAATATGGGTTGAAGCTGTGGGAAAGTGCTTTTGTGGGTTCATGGAGGAATGAACTTGATGCAGGTTTCCTCAAACAGCCACAACACTGCTAGAACACAAACCTACGTTCCCTGCAGTCCCTCTTTGTCTTTATGCCACCTTGACTGTGCCAGCAGTGTGTCTTCTTTTCAGAACATCTGTAGTCACTTGATAATTGTGTCTGTGGGGCTGAATAGAGAAGCTGTGGACCATACAGTTCTTTCATTTTTGGGTTGAGGCAGTTTACTGTTGTTTTCTTGTTGGCTGCTAAAGATCAGAGGTGTGTGTTGTTCACTGCCTACATTGTACCCCCTTTTTTTAAATTTGCATTTCTTTTACTTAACCATCTTCTCCTTGAAGTCATAGATTGAACATGCTAGTATCATTTCCTTCCATAGAAGTTAAAATAAATAACCAGTACAGTAAAATTTGTATGTCACCTAAAATATAGTACACACACACACACACATACACACACACACACACACACACACA
>JADRCD010118947.1:0-21032 GCA_019843815.1 Montemys delectorum
TCTTCACAGGAAGGGGAAATTAAATGTCCAGTTATATATGAATCAGGGATGGGACAAAATTGATGTTTTAAACAGGGAGAGAAGAGTGGGATGTGGGAGATGATATGCTGAGAGAGAGCTAAAATTAAAATGCAATAGAATGCCTTAGAATATATATATATGAATAAATGTGATCTAAATTGGGTTGGCAAATAATGGGGGAGATAAAGCCACAAGACATCTCTTATCTGAAATGAAGCACCCAGTACCAGAAATGGGTTAAATCTATTTCATTTTTAGTAAAAGGGTCCTCTTCAGAATTCCAAAGCAGACCTGGATTCAAGGATATTGGTTGTTCTCCATAAACTAATGATTAAGCCCTGTTCTAAACAGAACACCTACGTAACTCATTGAACACAGAGAAGTAGACCTGATGCCTACCTAGAGTATTTGTTCCTATTTATTAGAGTTCATCATGCTAGAAGGTATTCTGCCAACTACTGAAGGAGAAAGGTAAACACCAAGTCATCTCCAAATTGTTTAGTCTATAATGCTGACATGTCTGAAAGATGTTCTTGTGCAATAATGTCACAAAGCTTCTGGAGGTTACCAAGCAATATCTTGTTGAACTGAAAGTTAACTGGTGAGATTAAACCTATTTTTCACACTGCTCATATGTCCAGAATTTAAGACTAGATATGTCAGGTCTTAGGGGAGAAAAACATACTACCATTCTCCTAAGGGAGCATAACAATAAGTTAACTCCTGAAGATATTATGGTTTACACGATCAATGTCTCATTAAGTCATCATCATAGGCGCTTCTGCCTGTAGTGAAAAGGGACAAATGCAGAGTCTCAAATCTGCATAACATACATAGAATGAGACACTTTGTAATACTCAATCTTAAACGGGATAACTTCAATAAGCTCCTTCTCATCATGCCTCAGAGAAACCTGAGGAAGGGGAGGCAAAAATTATTAAAAGAGTCAGACAGAATGAAAGTCAATAAAGGAAACAAGACCTTGTATATACAAAAGGATTGATACATTTATGAATGTACAATGCCTTTGGCATCATGTACAAGACCTACACATGTCTCGACTAGAAAAGGCCTCAGGGCAAACAGGCAAAGCTGACACAAGCCCAAATCCTGATTAGTTTTCTGCAAGTAAATCCCATTGTGTGTAAACCACTGGTACACCCAAGACCCATGCCTGATAGCAAATGGCACACACAAACTGGCTTCCACACCATTATAAAGGTTGTTTTTCTCATAGTAAATTACCAGGTTTATTTTTTAGCCTTACATGTCATACATATGCATGTATATATATGCATGAACATGTACTTATGTATTCTGTCTTAGAGTTCTGTGTTATGTGATTTCTATGTTTGTGACTAGGTGTTCCTAGGAGTATATATAATTTATGAGTTTTTCTTTGGTTGTTAGTAGTAGTAGTATAGATGATTTTTCATTTTACTGTGAAAGAAAAAGAAAGTGTACAGATTTGGATAGGTGGGAAAGTGGGGAAGAACTGTGGGAATGTAGGGGAGAGGTATACATTGTTAGAATATATTATATGAAAAACAACATATTTTAAGTTAAAAAATGTAATCCTAAAATGAACAAAAGTGAGTCTCAAACTGACACTGAGGATGGTCTGCATACCTAACAGTGCAAGCTCAACAGAAGCAAATGTAACAGCATCTTGGGAGGTTTCTTATGTCTTAATATGTTTTACCTCCACTTTAAAAATAATTTTATCTTATTTTTAATTTTGATGTTGATTTTAGTATACAATAAAATGAAGAGCATAAGTATATATGTTCTATTTTTTACTATATATTTATATGTATATATTAAACATATAATATCTGATATATAGAGACTATATATACACACACACATATACATATATACATGCATATATATGTATGTATATATATACATATAGATAGATAGATACACATACATACATATATATGTATACACACACACACACACACACACATATATATATATATATATATATATATATATATATATATAATTTTGTTTCAGGTCTTTTGTGTTTATGTTATCGCTTCCAGTTTAGTGGAATATAGGATTATTGAATATGGAACTGAGTATGTTTCTACATCTGTATCTGTTTCTTGTGCCCTTTCATGAGCTCTTTCCTTTCTGTTTTGTCTTACTTCAATGTGCTAGGTTTAATTTATTCTTTCTTTATATCCTTCTTATTCTTTAGAAGTTTGTTTATTTTCTGGTGAAAGAGAGAAAGTAAATGTCTCTAGAGAGAGGAGAAGTAAAAAGCCACCTGGAGTTGTAGAGAAAATAGAAATTGTAATAAGGGTATATTATGTGAGAAAAAAATCTATTTTCAACATAAAAAATTAAAAAGTTTAAGTTTGTCAAAAGAGTGTCAATATAGACACAGTAAATACTACAAAGTAAGCCAGAGCAAGATCTCAAAAGCTGAAAGTTAGTGATGGTCAGAGAGACAATACTTGCTGTCTGTAATTTAGGAAGACTTTATAATATTTAATGTGGTATTTTTTGAACCACTAACTTTTCCTGAGATACCTTGTACTGATTCAATGATTGGTTTGCTTGTATGGATTGAAGGAGGGAGCAGTGGTGTGACTTTGTTTTTTATTGCAGTGTCTTTTACTATATAGCATAGTGGACTCAGAGTCAGGCTTACATAGACATCAATGAATTTCCATGTAATTTGGGTTGTCATGTCTCATCCAGAGTCATAATTTGTGCTCTCTTCTTCCAACTAGTAATGAAATTCTAATGTCTCATTCTTTGTTGTTGTTGTTTTTCTTTTTTTTTCTGTAGGGGAGGAGTTCAGCCTCTACTTTCTCCAAACACTTCAACATCTAACTAGCTAGCCACTCAGACAACATCAAAAATTAAAACACTTTTATATAAATATCCAATGCATACACATATGTGTATTTTTGTGTATCTATCTATCATCTATATATTTATCATCTATGTATGTATGTTTCTATATGCCATCTACCTATTTGATTTGTTTTTCATTATCTATGTACAAAAGTATGTATGCATATTCAGGTTAAAAGCTCATTTAAATGTGTTAAGGGGATAACATGGCTTAGTAACAAGGAACACAAGGAGAAAACAGATATGAGTATTCAAGAAAAAGTGATAATGAGTATGTTATTAATGAGATGTTGTTAACTAGGTGTTAAAACTCATAGTCCTTTTTCCATGTTAATTTTATTTTATGTTATGAAAAAGATATTTAATCTTTAAGTGGAAAGGCAATATCATACTTGTGAGATACCAAAAAGAATTTCCCTAAAGATATCCACGTCATAAACCTTGGACTTTCATGATCTGGTTTCTTTAACAAAGGTGACATTGTAGAGGAAATTAGTGACCTAGGAATTTGAAATTTTGGTTTATTTGTGTCAGCTCAATAATGAAACACAGGTTATTAACAGTCAGAACAGTATACTGGGCAATAGAGTCAAAATCTATGACAAATACAAAGACCCCTTCTTTGGAGGTCTGGATACGGATATCAGGGCCGGAACTGCAGAAAACAATTGCACAAGTATAAACTTTCTCACAGATTCCTGAGTAAAAAAGCTATTCACTGTGAATTTAGCTCAGGTAATGGGGGAACTCATTTTAAGAATATAGCCTGTATAACTATAGGAAGATAAATTTGTCTTGCTCAATCCACTAAGATTGCTATAATCAGTTACAACATATATTTGCATGAAAAATTCCTTAGAATTTTTCATAAATGGACTAAATTCAAAGTTACTTGCTTTAAACACTGAATGGAAGTGGATGGGACTTGCCTTTTCTTTTAAATATGAAAAGTATGATATTTAAGTAGTAGAAGGCAAGTTTTCATTGTTGTCTTAAGTCCTTGTTTTCATGTTTTATCCTCAGAGTTAGGGGGATATTTCATGGAAATAAGCAAAATAATAATTGTACAGATTATTCCATTTTAATGTAGATAAATAGCTAGTGTTTCTGACAATACGAATAGGTATGTGACAAAAATCTATGTACTTAATAATTGTTTTATTGTTTTCCAAAAATTAATAATATAACAAAATAATAGTTTTTTATAGACCCATGGAACCTGAGAAATCTATACAATTTCCTTTGATTTTAGTAATTGTGACTTTATCCATTTAAAACATGATACTGACTTAAGTTATCTCTCATGTTGAAAATAATTTTATAAAATATGAATCAGTTATATTCTGGAATATTTAATTTTTGATTAAATTACTATGATTGATGGGTTTTCCTGATTTTTCCCCATGACTTTATTATTGGCTACTGATTTTGCATGTTCATTTGAGTGATATCAGTTGGCTGAAAATGATTATTAGTTCTATGATTTTCTGGTAGAGACTTAGAATCCTTTACATGTAGTATCTCTATAGCATCATAAAATTTAGTTTTTCTGTTTTTCTGCTTTTTGTTTTGATAATAGAATAATACTGCCTATGAATAAAAAATTATAAATGTTTCTTCTATTTATAGATTTGGAAAAATTTGTGAAGGTAGTATTGTTAATTAATTTTCAATGTCTGGTAAACCTCTTATCTACCTGGACTTGGAATTAATTAATTAATTAATTAATTAATAATTCTGGACGGTTTTATCCTGAATTTCTTTGTTCATTATGGTTCTGCTTAAACTACTGATCCTCTGTATCTTGCTTATTGGATCTGGGGAACTCAAGCCTCCTAAAGTGTTAAGAAAAGGCTTCTAGAAGAAAAAGAAGTCAAACAGCTGGCTTATTGACTTGTAACATTTTGAACAGTAACCACCAACCTATCAAATGCCCAATAGTTTCGTATTAGTTTCATAATTAGTTGAATATTAACAAAGTTACCATACCTTCAAAATTCTCTTTGTCTTGTTCCATAAATCTCTCTGACAAAGTGTAATCATAGCAATCATATGCCCTAGAGGAGAGCATACTACTGATATTTGCTAAATGCTTCTAGTATCAACATGCCTTAAAAATTGGATTGAAAATAGTGTATTCTGATTCTTACAGAGTCATTGGACCAATAAAATTATAGCATATACAATTACCTGCACAATAGTTGCACAAACTCAAACCAGCCACCATTCCATCCTGGGTGAATGAGAGAAGTTGGAAGCCTCAAATTGTTGATGAGCATTTGAGAGCTACTAGGAAAAGAGTTAATTTCTTCATGGTTCTAACCCACGATAATTCGTCTACACTCTAGTGGGTGGTGATTGTGCAGGGTAGTCTTATGTCTCCTTGAAACACAAACTAGAGTTATCTCAAAGGAGGGAACCTCTATTGAAATAATATCTCCATAAGATCCAGCTGTAAAAGATTTTCTTAATTAGTAACACATCATGGGGGCAGCCAATTGTGGGTGGTCCAATCCCTGGGCTGGTAACCTGTGGAGAGCCTTTGGGGTCTGCTTGGCTTGGCAGGAATCTGACATTGGTCAAGAAGGAGGAAATGGGCTTCATGCAAGAATCTGACACTAGGCCATGACAAGAAGTAAGTTTTGGCAGGAATCTGACAATAGGACATGGCAAAGAAGTAAGTTCAGGCAAGAATCTGATTGTAGGGTGGAACAAAGAAGTAGGCTTCAGGCATGAATATCACTTTGGACTAGGACAGGAAAGTAGGCTTAGATACCTTAATTATCCTGATAAGCCCTTAAAAACAATGACTATGGGAGTAATCATGGGGCTTTGTTTATTGTTTTGCTTGTTCCTTGACTATTTGTGTTTATTGTCTTACTTGTTCCTCATTGTACTACTCATCCTTAATACTTGTGTGTAATTTAAATGATATAAAATGGTATAAAAGATTGGGAAAAAAATAAACATGCCTCAGCCTCAGAGCTGGCTGGGGTCAGGCTACAATGTTGTCTAATTGCCTTTTTTCATTTTAATCCTCACTCCCTCATTGGGTACCTGTAAAGTAACTGAGCTGACTTGGTCAGTAGCCCTGGGTTCTATGCAGGCTGAACGTGCCATGGGGAACAAGCCAGTAAGCAGCAACTCTCCATGGCCTTTGTATCAGCTCCTGTTTCCATGTTCCCACACTGTTTGATTACCTGCCCTTCCTTCAATGATGAACATTGTGATACTGTAGGCAAATAATCCTTTTCCTCCATGACTTGCTTTTCCTTGTGTTGCTTCATTGTAGCAATAGTGTACATATGGGCAGCAACCATTAAATTTCGTAAGTGAAAGAAAAAGAAAGAAGAGGACATGAAGTAGGTAGTGGGATTTGGGAGGGGATCTCAGAATAATTGGAGGGTAGGAGTAAAGTTAAATATAATTTAAATACATTTTAGACTAGTAAATTTCAGACCAGTGGCGCTATATAATGAGATACTGCTTCACCCTCTCCACACAGACAAAGACCTGAGGATGTAAGAAGTAAAAAATATGAAAAACAGGAAAAGCTTTTGTACCTAAGTTAAGTCAAAATGACAGCCAGTATTCATCTCACTTGACTTCTTACATGCTGATGTTTGAATTTGTGAATTCTTTGGGAGGCTACCTAAATTGCTGATTCCTTCTTCCAAGGTTAGTGACTGTCCTAAAATTAACTGCAACATGGTAAATGAGTCACCATTTTGGTTAATAGGTCTTCAAAGGAAATGCATATTTTAAGAATTGAGAAGAAAATATCAACTTCTAGAAAATATCTCTTAGTCTTTTATTAAACACTTTATTATAATAGGTAGGTGATTTTTGAATCAGCATTTACTTAATAGTATGCATATGATTCTTTTACTTGCTTCTGAGTTTATGCACCATATATGTGCCTGATGTTTACAAAAGTAAGGAGTAGGTGTGGCATCCCATGGAACTAGAGTTTATATATGGCTGTGTTTCACTATGTGCTTGCTGAAAACTAAACCCAGCTCTTCTATGAGAGCAATAAGTACTCTTACCAGTAGAGGCATCTTCCCAACTCTCAACAACAAACTATTTGTTTAATTCTTTTGTAGCTTTAAAAATATGTGATTAAAAGACAGTAAATATGCAAGACTCTTAAAAATGTTGTGACTGTCAAGGTCATAAAGGTTTATGGTTTTGTCAATTTATACAAACAGAGGGTATGCATCTTCTGAAATTCTTTTTTGGTTTCACATACTTAATTTGTAATGTGATATGCCAACACATGTATATTATGTATAGGGATTAGTGGTTTGAATATGTGTGGTCAGCATAGTCTCACGTGTTGAATTTTTAGCCCATGGTGAGTTGCAATATTAGTGGGTGTGGCCTTGTTAGAGTAGGTGGTGCCTTTTTGGAAAAAGTGTGTGGAGGTGGGCTGTCAGGACTCCTTCTGCAGATGTACAATGTAGATGATATTCTCTTTGGCTGCCCTCAGATCAACATGAAGAACCATTGGCTAGTCCAGTACCTTGTCTGCCTGCAGGCTGCCATGATTCCTGCCATGATCATAATGGACTGAATGTCTGAAATGGTAAGTCAGCCCCAAATAAATGTTTTCTTTTATAAGAGTTACACTGGTGCCTCTTCACAGTGAAAACAGCCTACCTAAGATAATCATCAATTTCTTGATTTGTTTGAAAGGCAAGGAAAATCTTTTATGCTAGCAATTAAAAATCTAATGAAGTGTTATTAACTATAAATTAAAATTTCAGACAGCCATGTATTTTAGATTATATTTTGATTTAATAATTTGAAGCAAAATTAACTGACATTATTGTGTACATTGATATATCCCTGAAAATAGAAAATGGATATCTGAATGTCTATGTTATTCAAAATTTTTATTTTTAACACTTTCTAAATGTCACGGCATATATTTTACAAAGCAATAATACATTATCAAACTATAAAGGCTTGTTTCCTCTTTAATAAGCATAATATATTTCTCATAAGTAACAGAAGACAACTACACTTGTATTTCTATTATTAGCTTTTATTAAAAGTCTTAAAATTATTAATTTGGAACTTATAGCTTTCATAAATCACATACATGGATAAACTAGAATAATGTTTTATCACTTTAGATAATTGAACTTATTTTTCTTACCATAACTTTTAGTTTGTATTAAGCAGTAACAAAAATGATGTATTTTCATATGTGGAAAAATGAAGCCTGTGTAGTTGTAAAAGATATTCACTGACCTTCTTTTTCTAAGATGCCATTTCATTAATCTTCACCATGCAGTGTAAATAGGATTCATCCATTATTCTAAGGTTTCCACATCCCAAAGTATAAAATGTCAAAAAGTTTTTAACCTCAGAAGCATGTGCAAGAACATTCAGTTCCTCACTATATGCTTCTAGAATTCCTTATAACTTCCAACTATTCCTAGAAAACCCTCACACAGTCTTCAAAGATAGTAAGACTGCAGATGGCATGTTATACGTGTTATTTTTTGTATTATCTTTGTGTAATACTTTTGTATAAAACTTTGTACACTACTTTTTGTATTATCTTCTTTGTAAATGATTAGTTACAATTTACATCTATATTTTACAATCTTAATACATTTCTAGTTACAATATTCTTCAATATAGTGTTTAAAAATGTTTTTGAACTTTAATAAAAACTTGTTATCTACAAAAAGACCTCGACTCCATATTGAAAATGAATGTTGTTCCAAGACTGGAGGCCCTTGTGTGTCTTGAAACTGTTCAGTGCCTAGGAGCCTGGGTGTGATTCTTGCCATTTGGCTAATTTTCAAGAACTCTGTCTTCTTCAGAGAAGCTGCTGCTGTTCTATGACATTTGTAAATTACCCTCTTTGATCCTTATAATTATTTGATGCACATTTTTGTAATTTAGCCTCATTTCTGGTTCAGTATCCTCCATATGTAGTATTTGTATAGTAGCTTAGATTATTTTTATGTTCAAAAAGTTCAAAACATTTAAATAATCACTATAATAACAATGGGTCCAAGTAATTATTTCCACATAGTATGCCTTATTCACTAAACATTGAATGAGGATCTTAACCATCTATCTTGTGTTAGAGTATCATAACTGCAATAACAATTTTAATAAGGTTTGTTAAAATCAAATTATTTAAAACTATTTTATTACATTTCAAATTTCTATGTGTCTGCGTGTGTGTGTGTGTGTGTGTGTGTGTGTGTGTGTGTGTGTGTGTAGGTGAGAGAAAACATGTAGGAGGTGCACACATAGGTTTTGGAGATTCTACTAAGATCATCAGGCATGGTAATAAGTGTCTTAATTTATCAAGCAGTTACACTGGCTCATTCTTTGGAAAATGTTTATGTTTGGAATCCACTGTTGATTTTCTATTTAAAAATAAGGTCCAATTTCACTCACAAGCTTAAGATAGCAAGTTAAGTATAACTTAACTTTTTCCTTTCTTTAGAAAAATAATGTCTCTTGATATCTGTAAGTATCTTAAAGTAGATTGATAGTCCTAAATGCTAAATCCAGTAGAGATATTTCATTGTGATAGAACACTTCTATTTGTCTGATCTGTTACATGTTTTAATGGAGTTAACCAGTTTCGGGGCATCTTAAAATGAAATGGTTCTTGGATACTGAGTGAAATCCTTGAATTCTGTCTACCAGACATGTGTTCCTAATGTAAATTTCCTTTTTGATTCTGAATCACATGATTGCTTTGAATCTGCTTTAATGAGTTTCTTTGCTCTGGGACCAGTCACCCTCAACTGAAGATAAGATATAATAAACTACAAAATCATTTGGAATAGCAAAAAATAAAAAGGAAAGAAAAGAAAAGAAAAGAAAAGAAAAGAAAAGAAAAGGAAAGGAAAGGAAAGGAAAGGAAAGGAAAGGAAAGGAAAGGAAAGGAAAGAAAACAAAGAAAGCAATGAGGATAAAAACAATGATTCTCCTCTACTATACTTTACAACAATAAATCAGCACAGTTCTGCAGTCTACAAATTCATCTCATATTTTTTACTTTTCATTTTACACTAAAATCATAATATAACTTTTACATCATGTATGAAGTCTATTTTATTCTTCTTCACTATAGTTTACACTAGCTGTCCCTTTATATTTTATGACATAGCTGCTCCTCTTTTCTGTTTTTAAACTGGAACATGTCTCTTTTAATACCTTTTAAGAGACATTAACTACCTAAGACAGATATCTGTATGTGTTGAGGTTTAGAAGATTGTATCTTCTTCATGAAGGCACAATCGACCTTTTATTAGAAGTCCTTCTTACATGTTGTAATGAAAACTGGAGTGGTTCAATGTCAAGCTGTGTATAAATTCCCTACCTTTGCATAGGTATTTCTAAATATTGTTTTTTTACCATTAGTATATTGAGTATGATTTTCTATTATTTTAATCATCTATTGTATTCTGAGAAATTGGCATTAGGTATGCATGCAACGACCATGTAATGCAAACATAATGATCAAGTGTTCTTTGGTTTTCTCATATAATTTACTTCCTGTACATTAAAACTTCAAATCAAAGATTAAATCATGTTCTTGCTTTTAAAATCTCACTTGTTTTTTTCTCTTAAATAGGAGAAATGGAAAAAATAGAACCTTTGTTTTCTCAGGGTGAATCAGTAACTAACAATAAAATAATAAAAGAAATATAGTGACAATGATTAAAAATCTTGAGAATTGTGAATCATAAACATTTAAGAGGTTGCTGGACAAAAGAAAGACAATATAACTTCATACTAAGTAATACTTTCTTGAAATATAGTTTCAAGTAAATATAGATTTGCACAGTAGATAGACAGCACATCCAAAGAATTTCCTGAGTTATAGCAAGAACTACACTGAAAAGCAAGCACAAAAGAAAGTATGAATTCAGTACAATTTTCCTACTTGTTAGCACCTAGAATTTCATTCATCTTGGTTGGACTTTTCCTTATTTCACAATTAATGTAAAATTCATTTTCTTTTATTCCTGTATTATTTCTACATAAGATAGTAAAGGGATCTGTATTTAATTAATTAGAATTGAAAGGAATGAGATAATATGATTCTTATTTTGTAAAAACCACCAGAAATTTTTATTTTAAGTGTTTAGCTACATAAAATCAGTCTGTCATCCGTTCTATTTCTCAATATTATTCAGAGATGCAGCACTTATGAATATTTAAATAGAAATGCTGTTTTAATTGGTGCTATTGAAGACAAAATGAATAAAGAAATTTTACTTGCAAATATTCATCTATATCACTTTAGACAATCATCTTTTTTTAAAAATCAAACCATAAAAGTACATATGCATGCATATAATTTAGATTCAATACACTACATTAATTAGGATCTGAAATATAAAACATATTCTTCATAGTGTTTATCTTTTGATTGCCTATATAATATAGATTGTGCTGTGGATTCACTAATTGATCATCAAGTTGATATTTAAAGCTTTATTTATTTATTTATTTATTTATTTATTTATTCTCGAGCCAAGGTTTCTCGGTATAGCCTTGGCTATCCTGGAATTCACACTGTAGACCAGGCTGGCTTTGAACTCAGAAATATGCCTGCCTCTGCCTCCCAAATGCTGGGATTAAAGGTGTGCACTACCACTGCCTGACTGTAAAGCATTATTTTAAATTATATTAGAAAAAACACCTGTGTTTTAAATTCTTAGCTCATTTGTGCAATAATGAAGCTTTTGTATATGTTTATATTTATATATCACTACTTGTTATACTTAACATTTACTTCATTTGTGTGTGTGTGTGTGTGTGTGTGTGTCTGCATGTATACACACAGGTGTGTGTGTGAGTGCCTTCTATCATACACATGTGTTTGTATCAGTATTTGTGACCTATCCTGATTATTTGGTTTTTCAGAAATGTAATTCTGAAATTTATGTAAATGAATTTTGCTTTTGCCCTAAAGTAAGATTTTGTTTGTTTGTTTGCTAGCACCTTTGTTTTCATGAAACATTGTTTTATTCTGTTTCCTTGTAAGAAATTAATGACAATGAAGCATATATGGGATTTTAGGACACACAGATATACCACCTTAGTAGGATTACCTTTGAAACTGGAAATTTGTCGTTTGATATGCCAAATTTCAGGTAAATTGGAAGCTTAAATATAAAACATCCTTTTGTTCTGTAAATTACTCTTATAGAATAAGAAGTCAAGTGAAACAACTTTTCTACTTTCTCTTACAGTTAGAAAAAGTTTCTCTGCCTGTTTTAGGGTTTTACTGCTGTGAAGAGACACCATGACCAAGGCAACTCTTATAAGAATAACATTTAATTGGGACTGGCTTAGAGATTCAGAGGTTTTAGTCCTTGCCATAAAAGCAGGAACATGGCAGCATCCAGGCAGGCATGATGCAGGAGGAGCTGAGAGTTCTATATCTTTATCTGAAGGCTGCTAACAGTATACTGGCCTTCAGGGAGCTAGGACTATAGTATTAAAGTTCACTACCACAGTGACACACCTACTCCAACAAGGCCAAACCTACTCCGACAGGACCACACCTTCTAATTGTGCCAGTCTATGGGCCCAGCATATATAAACCATCATGCTGTCTTCTACAAAATATTATAGTTTCATCATTTGGTTAATGAATCATGCTCCTTCAATTTAATATTTTTAGTAAACTATTGTGACTAAGAATCTTAGTACAATAAACTTCCAACAAAGATATTACACAGCTTTACTGGTTTGCATAAACATTTTTCTAAAAAAAAAAAAAAAGGTAACCATTAAATGCATTAAATGACATGATGACCATTTCAGCAGTTTTGCAGGAAGGTTACACTTTCATACTGCCACTACTAATAAGTGATCTCACTATTTGAGCTACAGTTATGCTGTCACCTGTATCACCTATAATACCTAATATACATAGGTAAGACTGCTTTTACATCATTATAAAAGACAACTCATGATTCAGTAAATGGAATACTCATCATATAATTGTTCCATTTTAACAATGTGTACTGCAGAAAACACAAGCTACTACCACCAAAAATATAAAAATACAATTATGTTGAGTACTAATCTTGATGTAAGCATATGTGTATGCATATACATACATACACAGTAAATATGTATATATATTTTCAGCCTAAGAGGATCACAGGTTTTGTGCATGGGATCTGATACTATGTGAGGAAATAGAAGGTAGATTTTTTTTTCCTAAAAATATTAGTTACTCAGGAATATGTCATTCTTTGAATTGGCAGACCAATTGGTTGCTATCTTATTTAACACAATTTTGGTTGCAATAAAAACTTCTAAAAACATCATGCTTATTCAAATTTAAGCAAAGAGCAGAGCTTTGTCTAAAATAGCCTGTTAGCTTTGTATTTTTTGGAATATATCTCATAGCAATTGTTTAACAATGGTGAAATAAGCTTTCCCTTGAAAGTTATACTTTTGGAAAAATAACATTCTTTAACAGATTCTCGACACTCAAAGATAACTCTAATGAGTTAGGGATGCCATATATCACTTCTATTTTTAATGTTTCATAAGATATGTCAAATTTATCTACATATTTATAAGTGAGTATCTAGTTCTACATGAGCCTTATAGATCATTTCAAATTCATATGTGTATATAGATTATTCAGTGTGTGACATGGAATTATAGACTTAAATTTAACATTTTTTTTTAATTTATTCATCCTACTCACTGACCCCTTCCCAGTCCCCCTTTCCCACAATCTTCACCCTATCTCTTCTCCCCTTGTTCTCAGAGAGAGTGGAGATGAGCTGGGTATCCTCCCACCTTGGCACACCCAGTCTCTCTAACTGAGACCAGACAAGGCAGTCCAGCTAGAGAAACCTATCTTATGGACAGGCAATAGCTTCTGGGATAGCCCCTGCTCCAATTGTTTGGGACTCATGAAGATCAAGATGTATATTTGCTACATGTGTGTGGGGAGGCCTAGAACCAGCCCATGTATATTCTTTGGTTGTTGGTTCAGTCTCTGAGAGCTGCAATGGTCCAGGTTAGATGACTCTGTTGGACCTATGGACCTATGGATTCCCTATCCCTTTCTTTGGTCATAATCCTTCTCTTCACTCTTCTGTAAGAGTCTCAGGCTCTATCCACTATTTGTCTGTGGATGTCTGCATCTTTCTGAGTCAGCTGCTGGGTGGAGCCTCTCAGAGGACAACATGCTAGACCACTGTCTGCAAGCATAACAGAGTATTATTAATAGTGTCAGGGATTGGAGCTTGCCCATGAGATGTGTCTCAAGTTGGGCCAATTATTGGTTAGCCATTCCTTCATTCTCTGCTCCATTTCCTGTGCCTGTACTTCTTGCAGACTGCATAACTTTTTGTTTGAAAGATTTTTGTGTGGGTTGCTATCCCTATCTCTACAGCTGGGGTTTCTCCTTGGCTTCAGGAGGTGGCCTCTTCAGGTTCCATATCCCCAGTGCTGTGATTCACAGTTCAGGTCACTCCCATTAATTTTTGGGCATATACCTTATCCCAGGGATAAGGTCTCTGTCACATCCCCGAGATCGGTCCCCCACACCTCCTCACCTTTGTCAGTTGTAGATTTCCACTCATTTTCATGGTCATATGGCCATATTGCCTGTTTCCTCTCCACACCTGATACTGAACAAGCCCCATTCCAAGAACATTCTAAGATGCCTGAAATGGACATTTTCCTTCTAAACATCTATGAAGTTGGATTCTCTTTAAGTAGTATTGGAAAACAACATATCTCAACATACTAATTGAAAGAACATGAAAATGAAAATTCTTTTTTTCCCTTAAGCAAGCTACTAAAGAGATTGGGCCAAAGCAAATTGAACTTTTGATATTTGAAAATTTCTGTAAAAATGGGTCATAGGCCCTGGAGGAGAATCAATTACTGACACTCTACAAAATCTTTATAGATACTAGATCTGATCTAAATACTTATCCTTATAGTCTAATACCACTTCTTTTTCTTTTTTTTTTTTTAAAGCTTCATGCTATAGGACATGGAAATTCTTACAGATGTGCAATTCATCAATATGAGGAGAATAAGTGCACATGAGGTGCACAGCACCAACTGATACATCTATAATGCAAATGACATATACAAAATAAAAGAAAACCATAGAAGGGACATAAAAGTTGTAAGAGCAATAAGATATGCTTGCATAAAACACATATGAATAAGATCACCACTAGTGGGCATGTTGATGTGAATGGAGCAAATTTCACAAGGTTACTGATTTAGATGAAGGGCCCCATGGCTTCTGAGGTATGAAGAATCAAGTTTGCAAAAGATAAGCACTCCTTGATATATTATCCAGTTCATAGTGCTCAACCCTAACACATGAACATATGAGTAACACTAAATAGACTCAACAATAATAGGTAACATTATGTTGACTAAGCAGTTTAGGGGGAGGGGGAAGGAGTCCATGACTTTGAATGAGAGCAGAGAAATTGCAAACCAGGTGTTGGACTGATGAAAGAGAAGTGGGAAATGATGTAATTATACCATAACTGAAAATAAAAATGACCATAAGCACAATAGGTAAATTCCATAAGGGCTAAATGACCATTTAGCTTTTCTTCCTCAATAAACTTGCATGTCTCTACTTCCATTTTTAATTTATAATTTGAAGTTTACTACAAATACTAGCAATAGGAGTTCCAAGATTAGTAGATTACTTAAGTCTTAAATTAAAGAATATTGGTTGCTAGCAAACAAACATTTTATATGCTCCTAGTTTGATAACTCTCTTCCTTTCTTCCTCTGTCTTTTTCTAAACCAGTTGAGTTAGGGCTATACAGTATGAAAGAGACTATTGATAGTTTGAAACCAAAAACAAACTACAGATCTATGGGAATACATTGTCAAAGTGCTAAAGTTTTATAAATCATCTCATGCAAAATTGGCTATATATTCCTCTTGGTGTATAGACTTACTTTTTAAATTTAATTTTGCTCTTCTCTACCAATATCCTCTAAGCCTGTAGATATCTAGAATGCATTTTCTGCTTCACATGAAATGACTAATTGTAATGAAATTAATTCATTACTGGCTTCATTCAACTTAATGCCTTTATTATCTAGTTTCTGTAGTTTTGTTGATGTAGATTTCTTTCCAGGTAAACTTTGACATTCTTATGTATAATGATGAAAAGTTAGACTATTATTTCCTTTTCTTTGTCTTGAAAATGACTGTACTCTTAAGAGCTAAGAATATTCGGGGTTTCGTTTCCTCAGGGCCTATTCATCTTTTGTGTGATAATGCACTTATAATTCAAATTTCAGCTGTTCACTTCATACATTTAACGTAATACACCTCTTTTTTTAGATATAATAGTTTCATAAACATTACATGGAACTACAAACTCTACTTTTAATACATTGTATTTCTTACTCAGTGTATGATCATATTGTGACATCATTTCAAGGTGTTAATATCTCACCAAGGCTTCCTTATGATCTTTATTATTTAATCTTTAATCTTTATTATTATTATAATCTGTTATTAAGAGAACAACCAGTTTTTCAGGAACAATTTTTTTTTTCTGAAAACTGACCTTAAACACATGGAAAGATGTTATTTTTTTTCTTTTTGAATATATAGATGTTAAAAATGAGAGGTAAAATACTATGCCTTCAAAGTTATATTTTATTCATCCCTCTATCCTCTAAACCATTCCAAGATGTAGAAACACAAAAGGAAGAGAGACATCACAGAGCATCTGCTTTCTCAGCTCTTGTTAAAACTTGTGCCTAAATGTAAAATATCAATATGTCAAATATTGTTATAGTTTCTATAAATATACTATAACATACTGTAGAAACAATTTTTTCTGCCTATTTTTTGATTTTATATAACACTTCTTCACCTATATTATTCGGTAATCTGCTTTCATTTCCTGAACCTTTCCAAAAACTATTTTCAATCTCTAATTGTTTTATAGAATAGACAGATCAGGGTTGATCAAATTAGTTGTCTTTGTTTCTCTTCCTGTTGCTGTGAAAAAAAATGTCAGTATAAAAGTAATTTAACTAAGAAAGGATTGTTCTGGATCACACTTCAAGTGGTGGAGAAATCATGGTTGAAAGAGCTTGATACATGAGGTCATGTTGTATTCTCAGTCAAAAGGCACAGAGCAACAAATTCATCTAAGCATATTGGAACATAGCCTCTGTGCAGCAGGGGGACAAGACACATGAAAGTATTTTAGAATATCATGGAGTACACAAACATCTTCTTAAGAAGAAATTGGTTTGTTTGTTTTTAAACAGATATTACCTCAAGTTCATTTTTATAAACATAGGACACTGGTTATCTGCAAATAGCGTGTAGGTGGAAATGTTTCAGCAATCCATGTGTCTTCACATTGGCAGCAGCCTTTTCTGTTTTGTATGGGGTCTTTACAGGGTTCTGGGTTCCTTTGGGAGCCTGAGCTGTAGCTGAACCCTGGGCCTTAGCTGGAGCTGAGGTCTCTGCTTGGGTTTAAACCTTGGGCTTTGCTTGGCAGAAACTATGGCCCTTAGCCATGTAGCTTGGGGTGAGTGAAGAAAGCCAGATAGCTGAGTTTGCAACCGGGGCCCTTGGGGTTGAAGGCCTGGGGCTTCACAAAGGCCTTGATGTCCTCTTCCTCCACTCCCTGCCTTTGCATTGTTGGCCTGCATTTTCTTCCGGCCTTTCTTGTGCTTCTTGTCAAAATGCATGTTCTTCGGGAACTTGAGGTCAATCCCCTTAAGAGATTCATATCTTTGTGACTGGGTTTTCTTGATGCTCTTTCTGTGCCATTTGCGGGACTGGTTGTGTATGATATGGCTCTTGGACTTGGCCATGTCTACATGGTAACCTATGGCTCCCGCAGTGTCTCAAGAAGAAATCTTTTTAGACTAGAATAAGTGGAGGAAAATTTCTGTGTGATCTGTTTAAGGAGACTAGATGCTGAGCTAGGCAACATTAAAGTATACACCTAAACTGAAGGAAGAGGTTGATACAGAGTGTTTCTAGAAAGATCTGTGTATGCTCCTGATCCACCAGTGTCACAGAAATAGTGATGAGGCCAAGACCTGAAAGTGCCAAGTAGCAAAAGAAATTGAGCCTGTCTGTGGTAACAGTGTATTAATCAAAACAGGAAACACAAAACATATATAGATGTCAACTATAGTGGGTGGGAAATGCTAATAATAAGGAATATTTTTGTGTAATACCAACTAAGTCTAGGTAGGAACTAATAAGCAATTAGCAGATAATCATCTGCTTTGTGATGATCTTCCTGGGGAGATGTAAGTAGATATCTGTTTATTCCAGATTAAAAAAAAAAAAAAAACTGCATTTGTAAAAGCTTTGTCAGTTTGACATAAGCTAGAATTCTTTGCCAAGATAGAGTCTCAATTGATAAAATGCCTCCATAAACCTGGAATATAGCCTTGTCTGTGGATTATTGTCTTGCTAATGGTTGCTATGGGAGAGCCCAATAAACTGTGAGCATTGTCACCCTTAGGAATGTAGCTATAAGAGCTACAGAAAAGGAGGATGAGTAAACTAAGATAAGTGAACCAGAAAGCTAGTTCCTTTGTTTAACTACCTGAAGTTGTTGATACGCTCCGTCCCTAAGATTAACAGCTTCCCTGAAGGATAGGTCATTTTATTTCCCTTTGAATATCTGCATTGGAGGACAGCCTTGTTGGACATCAGTGGGGGAAGAGGCCCTTGGTCCTGTGAAGGCTTGTTGCCCACCCCCACTCCCACCAGTGTAGGGGAATGCCAGGACAGAGAACTGGGAGCTAAGCAGGGTGAAGAGGATGGGGTAGGGGGTTTTCAGAGAAACCAGGGGAAGTGATAACATTTGAAATGTAAATAAAGAAAATATGTAATAAAAAAAACTAAAAAGAAAGAAAGAAAGAAAGAAAGAAAGAAAGAAAGAAAGAAAGAAAGAAAAGAAAGAAAAGAAAGAAAGAAAAAAGAAAGGAAGGAAGAAAGGAAGGAAGGAAGGAAGGAAGGAAGGAAGGAAGGAAGGAAGGAAGCACTCTGCATTAACCTCTTACTTTTGTTGTTTCAACTTCATTTTGAAATCCTATGTCTTATTAAGTATGTCTTCTTAACAATCCAAGGTGGAACAGTTTCATTAGGAGTAAAATGGTGCACAACATACTTAAAACACACAGCTACGTCCCTGTTTCATGAAAAACATAATAGACCATCTCTAACATCTATTGATTTCTGATAGAATTTCCAAATTTCCAGTTCCAACCTAGAGGCACCCTCAGAGGTCCACATTCCTCCAACTCATCCCCATTTCTTCTTCTTCACTTCTTAAAAAATATTTTAAATTTCATTATTTAAAAAGCTCATATATGTAAACAATACATATTAATCACATAAACCCTGATCTTCTCCCTCTAGATTAACATTACATCTCTCTCTCAAATTCATGTCATTAAAAAAAAATAAATAACTACTGACTGAGTTCAATGAATGCTGTCTCAATGGTCATGGATAGATTCATCCACTGAGGCATGGGCAACCCACAAGCAGCCACACCTCTCAAGAAAAAGGGACTCTTCTTTCCTCGGAAGCCATCTTAGGAGTGGAGCCTATGAATCCATTCACTTCTCAATGATGGAATTTAAATGGCTTGATTTTGTATAGTTCTTGTAAAAGTAACCATAGCTATTGAGAGATCATGCAGGTGCTATCATGGCATTTCTTGAAGACATTATTTCGTAGCTCCCCTTCACCCTTCAGCATTTCCATTCCCTCTTCACAGGTTCAAGCCACACTGCCTGACCCCTGATGGGCTGGGGTACCATATATAATATAGTTATCCCAGCTCAGACACTTAGTTTTAACACATTACATACTTAAAAGTCTCTGCATATGTGTCTCCATTACACATTCAAAAGAACTGGCTCTTACCAAATATAGTCAGAGTATATACCTATAGCTATAAATTTGAATATTAAGAAGGTGATTTGGCATGTATGTGACTAATAATCATGTTAAAGGCTTTCAGTGTGAAAGTGGGGTGTAAGCATTGAGGGAATTTGAGTTAGAGGACTTGGAGGGCTAGAGGAAGGAAAGAGAGAAGGAAAGTGATTTCATTACATTTTACTTAAAATTTTATATAATTGCCTTTAGCTGAACAACTGCTGGTTTCCCTAGAGACTATAGCCTTCTGAGCTTTGGGTTTATACCACATTTAGCAAGAAAAAGAGTCATAGAAACAAGAGTCAGAGAGAGAGATTAATGGAATAGAAAGTAAAACTTGAAGTTATATAAAAATTTATGAGCAATTCATGAAATTGTTAATAGGCACTGAAATTAAATATTTTCATTTCTTATAGCGAGAAAATAAGAAAAGTATTTCAATTCAGTTATAATTTTAGCATTGAATTTATGTTTTCTTATTTAGTTAAATAAGATAAATAATTTAGAAATAATTTTCATTCATCACCCTCTAGGTTTTTCTTACCTTATGAAGATAAATTACTTCTATCGCTACCTGAAACTATTTCAATGAATTCATGTCTTGATATATGAAAGCAGATTTACTCATGGACCTATTCAATACTAAAATTAAATAAATTAAATTGTTCACATTTTTAACTTCAATCAATGTTCAATTCAGTGTAGTAAACTAAAATAATTTGTATAGATTTTAAAGTCAATTTTTAATTACAAATAAATTCTTTAAATTGCTACACAATTATCTATTAAGTAATAGATTGTTGGTTGTCTACTCTTGAACCAGATAATCTTCCATTAAGCACACCATATAAACAAAGGTACTAGATACAATAAAATTCAGCCCCTAGAAACACCAGAATTGATCATCATTTTTTAAATAAAAAGCTGTTTTGATTACATGGTATTCAGCAATTTTTTGGTTATGATTAGATTTCACAGCTATAAGTGAAATGTAAGAAATTGGTTTTCCTGATTAAACAAAGGTGAACAGATTGTAGAATTGAATTGAACTTTGTAAGTCTTCAGATCTCTTTAAAGAGAACAGAACTCCTCCCCATTTGACATTCTAAAGCAAGTTCAGACAATACTGAAATGACTCTAGATAACTCATATATGTGTATATATATATATATATATATATATATATA
>JADRCD010118948.1:0-10970 GCA_019843815.1 Montemys delectorum
ACACACACACACACACACACACACACATATCCATATGCTTAGCCTTTAGTGATACAGGCACTCAAATATGCAGAGACAGCAATGGACTAGGAGGTTTGAGTGTGGATCCCAAGTTTTTCAAACTCACTGATATTCTTTGACACAGTTTTCTTTGCTTTTTGATGTCTCTCATCTTGTAAAGATCAAATGAACAAAGAGAGACAGATTGGCTATAATGTACCCTGCATGTGTAAGGAGTGATTTTATACAGTCAAATTTTCAATATTTTCGCAAGGATAAGACATTTTCATTGGTTAATACTTAACAAGTATTTCCACTTATGTATTAATTTATTAATAGTTTTTGAAAAATACCTTAATCATTATCTGATTCTGCTGTCAAGTCAAATCAGTTCTTTATAAGTGCATTTATTCCATAAACACTCACAGAGTACTACTGGTCATGTACCAAACACTGATTCAAATGGCTTCACAATCTCATAGTCTCATGAATAGCTCAGCTACAATAAAACCTATGAACAAGCAGACAAAATGCAAGAAAGCTAAGGAAGGTCACCAAAGGCCTCTTGGATCAAGGGATATCTCAGTTAATATCTGAAAGTTGGACTAGAGATGAAATGAGTATGTGTGGATATGACTGAAATAATGATTCACCTAAATGGAGAGATGAGTAAGTGGGAAGAGGCTATAAGTGACTCTGTGGGTATGGAACAAACAGAGAGTAGCCAGAGATGAAGCTGAGTCAAGACTAATCAGGTGGGTGGAAAAATAAATGCTTCTGGAAGTGAAGCTAAGAAGTCTAAACTATCTCAGCATCTTTGCATCTTCACTTAACAGAAGAGAAATTGAGGACCACAAAGTTCAATCTGAAGACAGTGACTGCTTAAAATCAACCTAGCCTTCCATTCTCTGCTGAAACTCCACTTCTCCAGATACTACAATGGCTTCCTCTTTCCTATGCTACTTGTGTGATTCCAAATAATTGCTGCTTTCTCTGAACTATGTACTGCAGCCACCTCTGAAATTATAAAACCCTACCTTCCATTCTGTATTCATGACTTCACTTTATTTGTCCTTATGACTGCTGCTATAAATTTGGTAATCTACATTGTAGCATCTACATCCTCAGTGATAAAAATAGTAACCACACAGGATAAATATTTGTCCATTGATGCTATATACATGGAAATTATTACAGCAATTGACACACGGACAATGCTGAATAAAGGCTGAATACAATACATTAATGGGTAAATGATCCAATTCACCTAAAGCACTCGCTTTGGTCATGCCACATTGTATACATTTCAGTGATGTGTAGCCCCTGGCCTCTGAGTTATATTAGAAGGATATCACCCACCGTGGTAAGATTGTGCTTTAGGAAGACTATTCTTGTTGGAATATGAGGACTAAAGCACAAAGAAGTATTTCTGGAAGCCAAGAGAATAATGACAATGTAACAACACTAATTTTGCCAGATTGATGATGTACTAGACCAGGCAGTAGTATCAGAGAAGCATTCCAAAGCATGTGATTCCCCAGGAGACTATCAACCCAGGAGCTAGTTGCCTACTAATGGAAAATATCATCTACAGAAAGGCAGAGCTATGTCATATCTGAATATTATACACATAAATGGCTTGAATAGTCTCTCATATTAAATTTCCTCATAACAGCCTCTGATAAAATTACATTCTCTTGATGTAAGAGTAGAAGTATCTTTGAGAAAAGATAAAGAAGATTTTAGGATTATCTAATGATAATGGAGTTGAATATATCCAAGTAATATGGAAATCAAAGACAGCCTTAACTTGATACTTAGATCAGCAAATTTCTCAAAGATGACAGAGCTTAGTTCCAAATACTCAGGAGGCTGCTGCCTGGACATGGATTTCAGGCTGCTCCGTCTGTGGCCAGAATAGACAGAACTGAAGATAGTTATTTTCATTACAACAAAGCTGGGACAAAACAAATTAAGATGATCCGGAAAATACAGACTTAATTGCATTCATTCACTTGCTCATTCATTTATTTAGTTAATCAACTGACTAGAAAAGAATTAAAGAGCTATTTCTGGGGATCCTCAAAGAACCAGAAACAGCATTCCTAACCAGAACAGAACAAAAACCAGGACAAATCCAACCTTGGTACACTTGGTGAGAAGAGTTCAGCATTTCCCAACTACATTCCTTGCACAAGACCATTACCAAAGGAGCCATCGTTATATTGTTACAGAATTTTATATTTGCCAGGACCTCACCATGTCTTGTGTCATTTAATTATCAGCTCTATGTGGCTGTTATCATCAGGCTCATTTGTCAAATAAGAAAGTTGAAACTCAATGAGGTTTAGGAAGCTTTAAAGCTAATGCAGCCTTGGTTATGAAGCTTGGTTTACATTTGTGTCTGGATTTTGCCGAAGTTCATTCTTTGCCCTCTGAAGCCACCTACGTTTGGAGAAATCAGAATCTGCAGTCAGGCCACTCTGCTGTTCGTCCTAGTACGAGCCCACGGTATGTGACTTAATCCATTGTTTCTGTTGTGATTAGTTTTAATTTGGTACCTGACTTTAAAACTGAAACACAGTGTTCTTCTATGTGAAATAGCAACATAAATGCATTGAAGAACATTTATGGGAATTACAAAGATGGTTTCCAGCTTACTGCTTAGTACCGTGAGCAGTCACTGGCATCAGAGTCAGACATGTTAATCACCTATTGTACTGGTTTTGGGGTAACTCTGGCTATGGCCACAGGAAAAAACACCTTAATAAAATTTTGTTCCTCTTTATTCCTTGGTCTTTTGGATCAGAGGATCATGAAAAAATTTCCAGAATTTTTCTGTGATGCCTCATTTTTCTACAGCAAGGAGAAGAGAGAGAAAAATGGACAAAGTGCTGTATCAGCAGACCAGGAATAGCAATGCCCTCAGGACACCCAGTGGCAAATAAAACCTTAGGTTAGAGACCCTTCCCAGAAACCAAGATCATCTTCTATACTGTCTACTTGCTGTTAAAACAGAGAAAGTGACAGTCTTCCCTGGCATGACAGAAATCTAGCAACTCCAGTAGTGCTGGTCACAAAGAAAAACAGATATCTCTTATTATCCTAGGTTCCTCCCTCTAATGTTCTCCATTCTTATTCTCATCATCAAGAGATACTAATTACTCCACTTAAGATCAAGAAAATGGAACCAAGAAAATTCCAAAAATAGTTCTAGGCTGTGTCTGTCACTCTCCCTAGGCATCTTCTGGGATCATTGTATTATCTTTGGTATCACATTGATAATGAAAGGGGCCTCAAGATGTAATAGGATATGTAAGGTCTGAATACTTCCAGCCCAGAATAAAGTTAAGATCAATTAAGTAAAACTGGCCTGATTAGAATGCCTACTAGTTGGCACCTTCCTTGTACATTCAAACATCTAAAATTCTGGATTGTCAGTAGAAAGTATCCAAAGCCTTTCTAAGTGTGAGTACCTATAGCTTACCTTAGCTCACCCTAGCAGTCTTCAGCCACACTTCTGCCACATATATCCAGAAGCATATATGTTTTAATGTTAGTTCTACTTCTATTGAGATTCATATCTTTGGACGAGTGACTCTATCCCTTTGAACTTCAAATGTTCTCATCTGTGAAAAGTAGAGAATTAATAGGAACCTCAGTAGTATGGTATAGGTAATACATGAGAGGATGCATTAAACTCATTCTAAGCATTTAGCAAGTGTTAGTAACTGAGGAAGAGGACAAGAATGATGAATGTGTCCACAGTATTTGATTTGACTAACACCTGAAGAATCCAAGAATAATGGACTCAAGACAAAAGGATGAAAGGATTCAGATTTCAGGGATTCCACTAAGGTACCTTAATTGGGGACCATAGTGTCAACATAAAGAATAAATGAAGGGCACTGTTGTCATTGTTCCATTATCACAGGCTTACATTAAACAAAATCAATGCTAGGAGTAGGTTTTGAAATTGTTAGCCAATAAGAGTCCATACAGCCCTCTAAACATTTAGTGATATCACCAACTCTGAGTTACTCCCCCTCTCCAGAACTTCACAGTGAGACATTATTGCTAGTGATACCCTATACTTAGGACTTAGGGCATGGAGAGATCAAACTGGGATTGACCTGGAAGCTTATCCTTAGCATTCATATTTCATAGTTCTTGTAATTTTTCTGTATGCTACCAGAAAAGAAAATAATCATCAACATTAACCAGCTGTGAACCTGTAGCCAGAGGCAGTGTGTGAGAAAACCAAACAAAACCAAGCCAGCAAGAATAGCCAAAACTCAGAAGTTTCTGGATATCGCAGGGCAGCTGCACAGATGAAATCACAGTGACTGGGGCAGCAAGAATAGGCCCCAGTAAGCTCAGGCCAGACCAAATCTCAGCATGAGTCAGGGAGTTAGGCACAAACTCCCACCTGGATCTGGAGAAGGAGTAGCAATTGTTAGCTGCTGAGACACGAAAAATGAGTTCTCCTTAGGAGCGTTGCCTCTTGCAAGTTGATAAGGCTGTACTGGAAGGCCACAGATTCAGGAATAGTTGGCAACAGAAATGTCCTGAGGAAGTCGGGAGTGGATCTGGGAAGAGTTGGGACAGTAGTAAATATGAGCAACACACATTGTACAAAATTCTGAAAGCCATAACAAAATGGCATAATGTATTAACAAATCTATTAACAAATGATATGACAATAAAATAACAAATAAATAAAAAACAAAATGATGATGATGATGATGACGACGATGAGGACAACGATGATGACGACACCGATGATGATGACCAATATCAATGTAGAGGTCGTTGAAACCACAAAAATAACTGCATAGAGGTGTGTACAACTACACATATGTATAATCTACCCAAAGGTTTCCCTAGGCACACACAAATTATTTGTAATTAGAATGTGTCTGTTAAAATGTTCAGATCAGGTCTATGTTGTTATCCTCTGATTACACATAGGCTCAGGTCCACCCTTTCCCATTGCATATCACTATCTATTCCATTCTGTCATATTTCATTCTCCTCTCGTCCATTCTGTCCTTTGCCTCTCATCCTATATGCCATTACACACCATGCTTTATGTCTTTTTCTATTTCTCTTAAAAAAAATTCTGTGAGCTACTAAATATTTCATGGCCAATTAAACAGTTTGAATCTATCCCTCTAAAACTACTGATACAAAGAAGCTATTTTGGTTTATTTACAGCAGGAGACTTTTAGTATTTTAAAAACAAATAATAAAAGTTACAGACTGGTAAGATGGCAAAGTGAGGAAAAGTACGTGCCCCTAAGCCTGATGCCTGAAGTCAGTTTCCAGACCTACATTGTGAAAGCAGAGAACTGACTTCTGCAAGCTGTCCTTTGAACTTCGCACATAAGCTGTTGCACATGGTACCTCCCAAGTAAGCAATTAGAATGAAAGAAAGAAAGAAAGGAAGGAAGGAAGGAAGGAAGGAAGGAAGGAAGGAAGGAAGAAAGAAAGAAAGAAAGGAAGGAAGAAAGAAAAGAAAGAGAGAGAGAGAAAGAAAGAACAAAAGAAGGAAGGAAAGAAAGACAAATAAAGCAAGCCACTTTGGACAAACAGAAAAAGGAAAGTACTGTTTCCATGCTTCGGTCATTTAAAAATTACAAGGATACCTTGGGCTAATATTAATTGTAAAGATAGGCTTCAAGGGAGATCATGGTCCACAGAAAGGATGAACAGTTATTTAAATTTTTGGCACATTTGGTTTACTTATGTATACTTCTCAGATGCTGACTGTGTGTCATACTAGGATTAGGGCTACCACAAAGCAAGAAACAAGGAATTGCCCCCTCTCTGAGGTTTCACTGATGGTTCACCATATTCTATATTTGACCAGCTTGATCCCTTTAGAGACATGCTCTTTCTGTCTATTTCGGAGCAAATAGGCTTAGAATTAGGCTAATATCAAATGTTGATAAATGTTAGAGATAAGGTTTAAACTAGAGTTGTGTAAGCCCCAGATACATTACAGGTAGACTAAGCTGATCAATGTACACAGAAGAGGTTTTTTGTTTTTGTTTTTTTTTTTCTGAAATGATCATAGTTGTAAGGCTAAGGAAAGGTCTTCCTTCTGGACAAAGCCCAGTGGTATATGCATAAAATTCAGGAAGAAGGCTGAGTCACAGTGCATGTTGAAGGAACATGAAGGAACTGTGGTCCTGATGAAACATACAACACAAGAGAAGAGAATTTGCAAAGGCCCCAGGAAGCCACACAGTCCTTAGAGAAGACAATCGAAGGCTCAGTTCCCCATGGAGCAGCAGGGCACAGTTTACTCTGAAGGCTTGCTCAGGCAGTCCTCAGGCAAAAATGAAGCTTAAATGTCAGTTTGAAAAGGGCAGAATTCATGGCAAGAAAACATTGCTGTGCTAAGAAATACATACCTAGATATAGATATCTTTCCAAGGAAAAGCATGCTTTGTCTGAGTGAAAATGATTTCCTGAAACATTGTCATTCCATTTATATCTCTAATAAAATACTACCTCATTTTAATTTTAATTCTATGTTCACATCAGGCCTCAGAGGAAGGCATGGCAGATGTGAACATGGTATCTGTTTATTATGGGGCAGTGGGTATAGGAAATGTCAGGAAGCAAGAAAGTCAATGCCTGATTTATGGCTGTCAGGACTCACGTTGCAGCCTTGACTTCCACTGGCACATGCTTGTCAGGGAACCTGTTCTAATGTACTCATGCAGATGCTATTGTAAAGCTAAGTCAGAACTGCACAGAGATTCCAGGAATCATGGTGTATCTAACTATAGCTGAAACAATGCTTAGAAATATAACAGGGAATGGGAAGAAAATAAAGGGACTTGGCATCCATGTGCTGCACGTGTTGAATAATTCAACAAAATTTGTTCTTGATTAAACAATGAGATCCTCTTCCTTAAAGATAAAACAACTGAGGCTTTGTTGGGTTAATATGTTTGTCATTATTAATTAGTGAAGATGGCTGTGATGGTACACATTGGTAAGATCAGTACCTAGGACAATAAGGCATAGGATTCTGTATTCTAGACTAGACTAGGCAACAAGAATTTCTACCTCAGGCCAAAGAATAAAAGAAAAAAAAAGTGAAGGACCTTAGACATGAGCTTAATCCTGCCTGTTGACAATACCCATGGCTTTGATATCATGATATCTATATGATGCTCTTTCACGTAAGAACTAAAATAAAGACTATATTTAAAGAAATATTTAAAGAAAAGTATGAAAAATCAGGGGCAGTCCGGAAGCAAGAGAAGAAAAGAAACATAAAGAAAAGAGGGAGAAGCAGCTGTTGCTCTTTCTGTCATGACAACTCTAACTCTACTCCTCTGACAGTAGTCACAGTGCCTCGGATCCTCTCACTTTTAGAGTTTCACATTCAGCAGCACAATTGATCCTCCCAGGGACTCTTCGAAGGACAGAAGACATGCCTTTGTGTGCCTTTAAAGGATAGGGAAACAGAAATTCAGAGAAGCTAAGTCTCTGTTGAATATATATGTGTCAGTTATCAAACTGAAATGGATCTGTCCTTAAAGAAGCTTGGCTAAAACCTGGAAGACCTTCCACTGTCATCCCTGGGAGAGTTGCGTTGTGCCATTTCCACCAACAGACTGGTTTGTTAGGCTTCTCAGTAACATCCTCTGATAGTCTGTCTGACTCCATTCCATTTCATTGCAGACATGCTGCTGCTGATTTATGAAATGGATTTAATAGCTTACTAATGGGCCAAAGACTGGATTGTTTAGAGAGAATATTACTGTCTTCAGAGCAGCATGAAAGTGAGTCTACAGGCTCCAGAGGACTAAAGCGTGCAGAGATGGCAGACCAGCAGCCAGTGGAAACTGAACACTAGCTTTAGGTCAATGTGAAGAGGTCTTTCTCGATAAGTAAAAAGTGGTCCCAGAATAGGACAACTGCCTAGGAAGGAGTGAGGTCACTTGCACTTGAACCGTGTAAGAATAGGCATGAAGATCTCTTGACAGAGATGCAGTGAATAGAATTGAAGGTGACCTTGAAGTTTCTTTGTAGGTCAGAAATGCAATTTAATGTCCTTTTCTCGTTTTTTTTTTTTCTCCATGACAGCAGATACCCCAGGAAATTCTCCTTTTAATATTAGAATGAGAAGACAGAGAACACAGGAGAAAACCAGAGATGCTGTGTTTTGGGAAGACAGTAAGTTGCAAAAATGACATGTTTCTCTGATCTCAGAGAGCTAAGTAAAACAGCAAGGGAATCAAGGTCTGGAAGATAATCAGCTCTGAAAAGTACTGGCTGTGCAGGAATGAGGACCCAAGTCCTGATCCCCAGTACCAGGTCCAGTGGCTTGCATCTCGAATTCTCATATTGTAGAGAAAGAACAAGAATCATCCCTGAACAAATGATTGATAGACAGTCTGTCTAGCCAAAATGGTAAGTTCCAGGTTCAGTGAGATACCCTGCTATTAAAAAAAAAAAAAAAGAGTGGACAACAATGGGAAAGGAACCCAATGCTGTCATTTCGACTTAACACACCAGAATACATATGTGCATTAATTGCACATATCACACACGTATACACACACACATGTACACACACACATGTACACACACACATGTACACACACACACACACACACACTCACACCCTCACAGAGAACAAGCAGGAAAATCAAATCATAAATGGTATACCCCAAAACAAGAGAGATGAAGAAGCACAAAAGCCGCTGTTTCTTCGTAGGACACAGAAGCAGCCGGTTTTCCCCAGCTACAGAGGGATACAGGTGACTGCATCACCATGAGCTACTTCAGTTGTCAAGGCCTAGGTATAAGTATTTGCCTTACCCCTGAGTCTCCTGGTCACCAGCCAAGCTGCTGGAGCAGATAAAAGGGAGAATGTGGAATGGCTTATTCTCTTCTACACAGAGAAGGAAGGAGTGATGCTGGCCCACCCCCATGGTCATGTGCTGACTTAGGGAGTCTTATCCCATCAAACACATGGGTCAGGAAGTTCAATTCATTAATTTTGGTGGAGGAGGGAGACTGGCAGAGCTGATGCTGACATGAATAATGATGGATCACCGGGAGAGGGCCCGGCAAAATCTGCAGCTTAATCAGACCCAGAGTGTCTCTGCGGGCATTAATGTAGGCCAAGTGCTTTGCAGCCAATCAGAGCCCATTTCAATTTAATGTTGCAAATTGTCTCCATGCTGCTCAGACTCTCCATGCACAACTCAGCTTCAAACTGGGTTACTCATCTAGTCCTTTTTCCTGCTCATTCAGAAGCACCTGCCTGGTCATTGTCAGTATTAACAGTCTCAGGCAAGAAAAGAGGACAGATCAATGGCAAGTATTCATGCAGGGTCCTATAGGGGAGTAGGTGACTCTGCCCCCTGTTTCTTCTCTATTCCACATTCATTCATTCATTCATTCATTCATTCATTCATTTGTGGGAAGTGTATGTGGGAGTGTGATAAAGGGTCCAGGTGGGAGTTGGGAGTACCGCAGCCTGATTGGTCAAAGGACATCTTATAGTGATATACTCTCTTTTCCCATGTCAGTCTCAGGGATTGAACGCAGGTGGTCAGGGTTGGCAGGCTGCACCTGTACCCACTGAGTCTTCCCATTGCACCATGCTCCACCACTGTCCACTCAAGTTACTAAAGCCTGCGATTTTGTTTATCAATGCATTCAGCATAACCCAAATGACAAAATCTCAGCCTTCATTATCAAACTTCCTTCATGCTATCACCTGCTGTGTTTCCCCAGTGAATTTGGTGCCTCATCCCAAACAAACCACTTCCACACTTACACAGATGCTGTCCCTCGCATCTCGAAGCTTCTCTCTGTGCTTGTGTTGTATCTCTGCTGGGAACATCTGGCCATCTGTTATCCATTTCACATGTATCTGTCATTCCTTGAGGCAAAGGCCAATGCCATCCCAGAAGAAAGCACAGCAAATTGTGCAACAATGAGGCACAGGGGTTGTCTATTTCCATCCTTGCCCAGAGTGGATATAAAAGTAAAACAAATGGACAAGACATTTCAAGTTTCTGACCCTCTATTTTCTAAAGCATAAAATGAGAGGGGGGAAATAAACACAGACCCCATGTTTTTCTCTTTGTTTTTCAATGTCCCCTTGCCAATCATTACCTTCACTGGTAAAGGAATAGGTTTATCATCATGCTCTCTCAAGCCCTATCTCTCCTGTCTTTACTGTGGGTGTGTTTTACATATAAACGGTGCATTCTTTTTTGTTTGTTTGTTTGTTTGTTTGTTTTTTGGTTTTTCGAGACAAAGTTTCTCTGTATAGCCTTGGCTGTCCTGGAATTCACTCAGTAGACCAGGCTGGCCTGGAACTCAGAAATCCACCGGCCTCTGCCTCCCAAGTGCTGGGATTAAAGTCGTGTGCCACCACCGCCAGGCAAATGGTGCATTCTTGATAAGGGTGGGCTATGAGGATGAACAGCATACATTTGTTTGTATCTTCTTTCAGCATAAATGTGAAATCTACTTTATAGAGATGATGAATATGAAGCCAGCTTTCCTGAGATAAGGATAAGTCCCTACTCAACAGGAGCTTTCCACATTATATCAAACTCCACTGTACATTTTCTTCTTCCCTCCTTCCTCCTTTCTCTTCCTTCCTCTCACTTTATCACTTCTTTCCTCCCTCTTTTATTGCTCTGTCCCATTTCCCTTTTCTTAAACAGGTTGATTCTAGATTTCCCATGGACTCAAGGGAAGGAAACCAGACACAATCTAGTCTTGGTCTTGAACACTTTGACTCAACTTCCAAACCCACCAATAGAGCCTGGAGCTGCAGTGATTTGCTTTGAGTTACCTACGGGTGAGCAGAAGGTGAGAGGAGTTATGACTAATTAAGTTATTTGGGAATCCTGGTTACTCTCCTGAATAACCACCATTCCTCTCTTTTATTTATTTATTTATTTATTTATTTATTTATT
>JADRCD010118951.1:0-27410 GCA_019843815.1 Montemys delectorum
CCCCCCCCCCCAATATTTCGAAGCGGGACAATATTTACATGGAAAAGAATAGTCATTTGAAATGGAATATTTAAACACCGCATCTATATGTGCATGTGTTGAAGGACTTATCAGAGAAATATTCTCTCATTGTGCCTTAGTTGTAACAGTAACTGGTTCAGTCAGAAGTTACTGTGCATTTGATAACATAAGGCCATGCATCTCTTCCATCCTCTTTTTCCAGTCCCTCCCTCCCTCCCTCCCTCCCTCCCTCCCTCCCTCCCTCCCAGATCTACTCTTCCTTTTCCCTTCAGAAAAGTGGCAACCCACTAGGAGGAAAAGGGTCCCCCACAGGCAGGCAAAAAAAAGTCAGATACAGCCCCAGCTTCCACTGTTAGGAGTCTCACAAGAAGACCAAGGTACACAACCATAATACATACGCAGAGGGCCTAAGTCAGACCCATCCAGGCTCCATGATTGTTGGCTCAGTCTCTATGTCCCCAAGACCCCTGCTTGGTTGACTATTTTGTGATGTTCTTGATCCCTCTGGCTCCTACAATCTGTCCTCCTTCTCTTCTGCAGGATTCCCTGAGCCTGGCCGAACGTTTGGCTGTAGGTCTCTGCACCTGCTACCATCAGTGGCTGGAGGAAGCCTTTCTGAGGACAGGTATGCTAGGCTCTGGTCTACAAGTATGCAGAGTGTTAGGAGGCACTTCATCCCCCCAACCTCTGCTTTTTGGTTCTTTTTTTAGGCCTCTGGGCTATCCAGCCTCTGGGTCATGGTCCTCCAGGGAGTGTCGGGTGTGGACTCCCTTTCATGGCATGGATCTCAAGTCAAACCAGTCATTGGTTGCTGCCCCCCCCCGCCCCCCAAAATCCTGCATCACCTTTACCCCAGCACGTCTCATAGACAGGACAAATTGTAGGTTGAAAGTTTTGTGGCTGGGTTGGTGTCTCAATTCCTCTACTGGAAGCCTTGCTTGGTTACAGAAGATGGTTGATTCAGGCTCTACTTCCCCCATTACTAGGAGTCTTAGCTAAGGTCACCCTCATAGATTTCTGGAAGTTTCCATAGTGCTAGGTTTCAATCTTGCTCTGAAATGCCTCCCCCAACCCACAATTCCAGTCATCTCTCCTAGTACTCTCTCCCTCTATTCTTCTTCCACCTGAACCCTCCTGTTCCCATTCCCACCCACCTCCAGTCCACCCACAAGATATATTATTTTATTTCCCCTTCCCAGGGAGATTCGTGCTGTCCCCTTGGGGGCTAAGAGTTTTTAATTCTTAGATATGGGTCAAGAATATTTCTTGGTACCAGTGAGATGGCTCAGCTGCTTGGAAGCATTTGCTACCTGAGTTTACTAGACTGCATACCTGTAGATGAAAATATAATTGCTAGGGGCTGGAGACATGGCTCATCACTGAGTGCTCTTCCAGAGATCCTGAGTTCAATTCCCAGCAACCACATTGTGGCTCACAACCATCTGTAATAGGATCCTATGCCCTCTTCTGGTGTGTCTGAAGACAGCTACAGAGTACTCATATACATAAAATAAATAAGTAAATCTTTGAAAAAGGGCAAAGAAAAGAAAATAGAATTGCTAGCCAGGCATGGAAGCATATACCTTTAATCTCAGTGCTCAGGATGCAGAGGTGGGTTGATTTTTGTGAATTCAAGGCCAGGATGGTCTACACAGTAAGTTCCAGGACATGGTGGATTACATGGAAGGACCCAGTCTCAAAAGAGAAAGGAGGAGGGGGAGGAGAAGGAGGAAGAAGAGAGGAGAAAAGAAGAAGGAGGAGGAAGAGGAGGAGGAGGACAACAACAACAAGAAAAGAAAATTGTTTAAAATTTACAATTTTATTTAGTCTCTGTAGGCCTAAATTTTTGTTTTCAAGCTTCCGAAGTTGCTGACTTGGTGGTGTAAACCTTATCTAATGAATCTGACATTTACAGCAAACTCCTGAAGCAGTTACAGATAAGGCGTATGTGGCAACCTGAGGTATGATGTGTGGTGAGACTGTGAGACTGAGCCTTCCTCATGACAAGCATATCCATGATGGGTTGATAGTATCTCCACACCTACATTAGGAAGCCTACGGGCTGTTTTAAGATAATGATGGGTCAGGGATTTTAGTAACTCACAATACAATGTTGGCATAGAAGGAAACCCACAGTAAAGGCTGACTGTAAAATAGGGAAGTTCTAAGAAACCTGAGTGCAAGGGTCATTTTTAGCACTTTGAACATCCTTTGAAATACACATGTAGATACTAATGATTAAAAAAAAAAAAACACCAGTGAAACATAGTTCAAAACTCAAAAGCATCAGTGAGTCCATTAACATGGGAAAAGACAATGTAATAAGGTTCCCTCAAGAAGAAAAAGAGGATATAAGGATGAATAATTGAATAAATGTACCCCGCCTTGGGGAATGATTTATCTAAAAAAAAACAAAAAACAAAAACAAAAACACAAAACAAAACAAAACAGCAAAATACTGAAGTTTTCTTTACAACCCTTTCCAGAGATGGTTCTATTGGATTTTAATTTTTTTATTTATGTTATTCTCTTTGAGAGAGGGTCTTACTATATACACCAAGCTGGCCTCAAAGTCACAGAGATCTGCCTTCCTCTGCCCCTCTGCCCCTCTGTCCCTCTGCCTCGTATAGTTCATAAGTCAAAAACAGACTATTCTTAAAATAGTCCCTTTCAGTTTGCAATGCTATAGAGCTGAAATTGTGGATGCCAAGGCCCCTTGCTCACATTAGAGTTACATATGCTATCTGCTAATTATAGATTCTTCAACCCTGTCTAGATTTATGGATTCAGTCAGCAGCCTAGAATGCTATATTTAACACAAAAAAGTTTAGAAGTCCTGTGCTCATTTGCGTAAAATAACCACCATGATATGCTACGCTTTGTAATTACGTCGGCTACTTTGGGGGGATTGAAAGCTATGTCAAAA
Organism: Montemys delectorum; assembly: GCA_019843815.1. Taxonomy (NCBI): domain Eukaryota; kingdom Metazoa; phylum Chordata; class Mammalia; order Rodentia; family Muridae; genus Montemys; species Montemys delectorum. The sequence goes on from JADRCD010118951.1 coordinate 2,948, forward strand.
GCTGAAATCTGTAGAAGGCTTTTAGCTTGGACTTCACAACATGTTAGGGATGCTAAAACACTTTCTGTTCTCTACTTCGTTTAATTCCTAAAATATATTCAGAAACGTCTTAAGATGTTGAACAAGAAGATGATAGATTTACTCCATTGAGACATTTTCTCAGTTAAGTCTACTATGCCATTATACGGCTTTATCTGCAGTCTGCAGCCTCCAACTCTGACGTGTTAAGCATTTTGTAAGAACAGAGCCAATCCAATTAGTATCTCACTTCTGGCATTGGGATTAAATTACTTTGGCTTCTTTCCACTCATCAACTCTGCCCCACCCCCAAGCTGACACAATCGATACGTCATCAGATTATACACAAAAGTAAGGTCCAAAGCCATCTTGAATATAAGGGCTTCAACTGATGTGTGTTCTGCTAACAGGTCCCAGGATAAATGGCAAAGAAACACGAAGCAAACTATTTCTCTTTGTGCTTACAGACGTGGTTATTTAGCTAAAAAATGTTCCCTTATTCCCTTCCTATATGAATATAATATGCAGTCATTTAAATAGTTAGCATGTAGGAAACAGTTCATACTCTTAAGAGTTTGTTTTTTTATTCCTATTGTTACTTGGAGAATTTAGAACTTACTAAAACTGCATGCCAAACTAGGAGGGATATATTTGCTTATTGTACATTTAGCTTATTATTTTTCTTGCTAACTCATATTTACTCTTACTAACTCATATTTACTCATGGATAAATATGCTATTATTCTAGAAGAACATGCTGTAGGCCTCTTTATAATAGTAGGTCTGGGGATGGCAGATGGCTCACTGGGTAGAAATGCCCACTGCCAAGCCCGATTTTGATCCTCTGGATCCACGTCATGGAGGAAGACATCCCACTATCACAGACTGGCACAAGTGTGCTGATAGCATCTGCATGCCCAAATACGTAAACACACTCATACAAATAAAACATAGAGCTGATATTCATTTATGTTATGCATAACAAAATTTATTTATGTTGGTGTCCCCAGCAATTCAGCACAGTGTCTGGCTGCAGTAGGTAGTCTTATATGCACTTATAAGCCTAGATTGAATCATGCTTGGATTTGGAGCCATTTGAAAACTTTTCACAATCCTCTTGGACAACTTCTGTTCTATATTAGCCCTACCCATTTCGTCACAAAGTAAACTAACACAGAGAGATGTCTCTAGTTAACAGAGCATACTTCTTTGCTTTATACTAATGTTTTAACTTAATAAAATCTTGTTAAGTCAGAAGCAGCTCACAAATCTATAAATTTGAATACACATCAATTATGTATACCTCAATCTCTACTGCTGCCACCAAATCTATGATAAGAGTAATTTGAAGTTACATTTCTATTTATCAATTGAATTATGAGTCATAAAATTTAGGACTTCAGTAGTGATTGAATAGCTATTTAACTACTGAGGTCACTAGGACCCAGAAATACCCATAGTCTTTTAAAATAAAGTACAATTTTTAACTCAACTTTCTCATCTCCAAATGGTTATTTACTATATTGTCATTCACAAGCAATAGGAATCAAACAATACAATTTATTTCACTTTGAGACACTTAATAGGTTTTATAAATAAAAGGGATTACGTTTTTAAAAAAGGGGGGGGGATTATGTTTAACACTTTATAACAGAGCCCCAGAACTTAGCCCCTGACCTAAGCACTGCTGACTCCATGAAGGCCATGCAGGCCATAGAACTCAGTATGTGGACAGTACCACCTGGAAACCAACACCTGGTCCATCAAAGTCCATAGTTCTGGGAAAGTCTCTAAAGGTACGAATCTTGTTTTCTTCTTAGCTTCTGTAGTTCTTCTGGCTAACTACTTTTATTAACTGAAGTATGCCCATCTAGAACACGGTTTTTGTGCTGAAAAGCTTACCCTGAGAAAGGCTCAGATATACACTCGTATCCTGAACACCCCGGGTAGTCAGCGGCCTGCTAATAGAGTCTTTCTATTGGCTTAAACCCATGTCTGAGCAGTCTTTTCTGGTGAATGCCCCATGATAATTTTAAGATGCAATTTTTATTTGCTTTTTTTTTTTCTGAGTCAAGGTTATCCATTGTTCTATAGTAGACAGATACAAAGCAATTTTGATCACTATTTTAGATTTTGGCTAGAATTCAGAAACTTTTTCTATTTTCCTTTCTATTTTATAAGAAAAATAGGACAACTATTTAAGATGAATATACAAGGTCACTATATTTTGATTAACACAAGTTAACAGCGAACATTTTAAATAAGCAGAATTGTATTTAAGAATATTAGGGGACCTGGGAGGGAAGGTAATTACTGTGCAAAGAGCATTATCTAACTATATAGATTTTCTGTTACTGGGCTAATTTACATTTCACCATAACTATAACACTTTCCTCCTGAAAACTAGAAACATCAGATTTAGCAAATTTAGCTAGAAACCTAGTTCGACTCTGTTTGAAGCCTAGATCCCATAATCTGTGATGGTTGTTAAGTTGTACTTGGTTCGTTAATAATACATATGAGACTAGCTATTGATCCCAAACAGTCCAGCAAAAATAGGAGCAAATGTTTAACTCTAAAAGTTGATTACAGATCTGTTCGGCTTACCCACAAAATACAAGCATAAATAAAAATTCGAAAACACCAAAGATGCAGAGATAACTCAGAAATGAGAGTGTGTGGTCTGCGGGACTGTGTTTGAGAAGGAATTTGAGGTCTTCTGTTCTGTGGCATTCAGGGTGGCCAAAACCTCAAGGGCATACTTCCATGTTGACCCTAAGTTTGTGACTAAACGGGGTTCTGAGCGTTTTCTGGGTGTTCCGTGCTGTTGGAAGGTGAAAGCACCATTCTCCTTTGTAGAGTGACTCCAGAAACGCTTACCTCCTGTGTCACCAGGATTTAGAACTAAACAAGCCCATTGAAATGCCTGCCCTACTGGCAAGTCTAGTGGCTGGGTAGTTAGCAGACAGGTCCAGAAGCCAGCTGAGGTGCGCAAGAACACCTACCTTTATTTATGACGGGCAACTCCTCTTCATCCGGGACACTCAGGATTTATTTATTTTATGGGTATGAGTACACTGTAGCTGTACAGATAGCCGTGAGATTTCATGTGTATGGCTGCTGAGAATTGAACTCAGGACCTCTGCCGGCCCTGCTCGCTTCGGCCCCGCTCGAGTTTTAAAAAGCTACTTATACTGATCTTATTCAAACACTGGATATTCAATTGCAAATAATACTTTAATGATTTCTGAAAATTCTCAGGTCCCCTGCTTGACATTTTTTACATTTTCTTATCTATGGATTCTATTTTCAAGAATCCATATATTGAAAACAAAAGGCAACCTTATTTTAAAGATTATTAAGTGAATTGTCCAATGTCGTAAAATTGGTTTACTAACCCCTGTGTTCATGTTTGTCAAGTTAGTTCATCTTCATGGGCTTCAGTTTCTCTGTCTAGAAACTTAGGCTGTTTCTTTTCTTCTTAAAATGTCTCTTTACCAGAATTGTTTGCACAATTTACTTCAGGAAGTAGATATCTCATGAAAGCCTGTGGATGAAGACATCTGCGGCATAAATGCGTTCACAAGTCTTACTGTGGATTCACAATTCGCCTGTACACACTTATCAAGCTTTCAAGATGACACCTGAGGCAAATTACATTTTCATTTGATGTTATACATGAAAATCTAATCATGCCATGTGGGTATTGGGTTCTGTCAGAAGTCCATTTCCAGATATAGCCTGAGATGGTCATCCAGAATCAGGAGCCAATGGCAAAAGACTTCTAACTAAAAGTCTAATCTACCTCTTTAGAAACTCCGGTGAAGTATTTGAGGGCTTAGAGTCATTCCATTACTTCCATGTCGCACAGCCATCTGTCTCCGAGGCTACCCATAACTTTTTCTGTTGGAAATGATGTTCTCTAAATTACATTTCATATTACATTCACACTTTAAAGTCACATTTTTGACATCTAGTATCCTTCGGATTTCCAAGTTTTAAATAAACCAACTGAAACGTATTTAAACAGGGAACTTGATTACAATAGAGAGCAAATAACAGATTTCTTCAAACAAGAATAATTATACCACATTAGGTTATAATGCTAGTTTAGTTAGATCTTTAGTTACATTTAAACAAAACAGAACAACACTTTGCTCAAATAGGAGGGAAGATGTAGGAAACAGGAAGGGGTTTGATACTTTGAACAGTAGAGTTCCATTAAAGTTCATCAATTTAGTAGTACTAATTTTTAGAAGTCGGGTATTATCGTAGGGAAAACACAAGACTCGATGTTAGATCTGGGCTACATAAATCAAAGCCTTTGACTATGGTTCACCAAAGATCCTTCCCCATCACTTTTCTGGAGCTTGGTCCCTCCTTTTTTGAGGTGTAACAATCCCATAGCTAAGACCTCTGCTTTGCTCACTGAGTTCTTTCTTCGAGAGAACTACATTCCCCACAATTCCTCGCGCGTCGTCAGGCATGCTCTCCTCTGGCTCTAGCCCCTTTTCCTCCGGTATTCCTACAAGTCCCACAAGGCCCCTCGGCCCAGGGCCGGTTTGGCCCGGCCTGGGGTGGAGGCGGAGGCGGAGGCGCGGGAGTTATGGAGGGGGCGGGCTCTGCAGGGAAGTGCGTCAGAGGAGGCGCGGGGAGAATAGGGCGCTGTGGTCGGAGCTGGAGGGCAAAGCCGGTGGAGTGAGAGGATGGGCGGTGAGTGCTCGGGGTCGCGGGCCGGCTCGGGTCGCGGCGTGGGGAGAGGGCTCCTCGCTGGCGCGGCCCGGCCGGAAGGCTGGAGCGGCAGGCGGGGCGGGGAGGGGAGGGGCGGGGCTCCGGGCCAAGGGGCCAGGGCTGGCTGGGCTCTGGGACCCAGGGCACCCGCCCAGCCCTGCCGGCCTTAGCCCGCCCCTGCCAGGCCCTGCCGTGCGGCCCAGGGTGACTGCGCTAGGCGCAGCTTCCAGAACCCGGCCTTTAAGGTCATCCGAGAGCATCAGGATGGACGAGATTTTTTTTAAGAATCAAAATACAAACCGCACTTGCTGAGTTGTCTGTTGATGACCGCAGTCGCCCCGGTCTTTCCGGAGTCACTCCCCATTTCCCAAACTCCGCTTCCCCAGTTTGGGAGTCTGTTTCCGGGCGCTTGATGCGAGCGAGGGGTTTGGTGCTGCCACGGTGTACCAATACACTTGGCAGGGTTTGACTCAGCGTGATCCGCCTTGAGTCATTTTTACCGCGGCCATTTACTACTGCCGTGGAGCCCTGTCCACGCCTAGGGAGTGTTCAGATTTTTGCCTAATTCACTCACTTTTTTTTCTATTTGCGAGTAGGGATTATTTAGTTTCTATGAATCTATGCTGTACTTTAGGATTTAGGGAGCAGTATTGCAGTTTGGGAGGTTGAGTAGTGTGTAATGGATGGGGGGCGAGTAAGGAGTGAAGAATTTGGTTGTGTCAAGAAGCTTGGCTTAGCTTTAATTGGATTGAGGGAGATTGATACCTAACGCGATGTTTTTGCTCTCTTTGCTGTGACATACATTTAAACTTTCCCCTTGGGTTAACAACTTCAACTCTGATTTCCAAATAGCTCCTCACTTTTGCCCGTATTTATTTTGTAAGCCTCCCCCCTAAAACGCTGGGGATTCTTAGTCTCCCTTTCTTCTGTCTTTTTCCTCACACAAGCCCGAAAAACATAACATTTCTCTAGCTTGTGTAAAAATTCAATCTGCAGTTAAGGTGTGCACACCGCCCTGCTGACCATGGGCATGTCTGTTGTTTGTACTTGTAATGTGTATGTCCATTTCAGTGTTGTCTGTTTTAGTATGCAGGTGATAGACTAGAGAACAAGACTTCTGTCTCCGTAGCATCTTGGGTATGTGAGCATTCAATAAGTACTTTCATGAGAATGAGTTTTGTTTTAAACTTAACATTTGCCCTTTTGTTTGTAAATTTTTACATCGATGAATGCATTGCATTACGGAAAGAAGGGATGGGGGAGTAGGGTAAAGGGGGCTTATTTTTTCTTTTTTAAGTATATTCTGATTTGCTTTCGAGGTCTAACTTTTCTTTCTTCATCTTAAACAGAGCAGCCTGAATGCCAGAATGGATAACCGCTTCGCTACCGCATTTGTGATTGCTTGTGTGCTTAGTCTCCTTTCCACCATCTACATGGCGGCCTCAATAGGCACGGACTTCTGGTATGAGTATCGAAGTCCTGTTCAAGAGAATTCAAGCGATTCGAATAAAATTGCCTGGGAAGATTTCCTCGGAGATGAGGCGGATGAGAAGACTTACAACGATGCGCTGTTCCGATACAACGGCAACTTGGGGTTGTGGAGACGGTGCATCACCATACCCAAAAACACCCACTGGTATGCTCCACCAGAAAGGACAGGTATTTTCCCGTCTCCATCCTCTGTTACTTAATAATGATTGCCCTGTGACATGTCAGCATGTCTGCACCTCCCCCCCCCCCCCCCCCCCCGTCCTTCCCCTAAGAGCACTCTCTGCATCTGTTTTCTTATCGTTTTCTTTCCCTCCACTTCTGTGCATTCCCCCTCCACCTTTGTGCATTCCCATTGACCTCGATGATACCACGGTACCTCATATTGTGATAGACATTTGAGGACTCATACCTATTTGCTAATTAAATTGTTTTTTTTTTTTAATTCATGTCACATGTCGTGAGGAATTAGTTTGAATAGTTGAAATATTTGATAATTTGTGGTATTCAAAATCAAGTCAAAGTGTGAGTTGTAAAATCAAGTCAAAGTGTGAGTTGATTGTCCTCTTACAATTAGCTATGTTAGCCAGGAAGCAGTAGCACAAGCCTTTAACCCTAGCACTCTGAAGGCAGAGGCGGATAGATATCTCTTTGAGATCCAGGACAGTCAGGGCTACTCAGAGAAGCCCCCTCTCTCTCATAAACCAGACAAAACCAAAACGATTACCTATGTTATAGTAGGTTTCTATTGTTTGCTTTGTATTTTAGAGAATACAATTTGACTAACTCTGCCTTTAAATCTGTACATATCTGAGTCTTGCACAACTATAGAGTTAATAACCTAAACAAAATTAGAAAAACATTCCAAGTTATATCTCAGATTTATTTTTTCAAAAATTCTATTAACACAAAGATTTTAATTTTCAAGGTATTAAATAGGGGAGTTTACAGCTTATTTTTGTTTATATTTACTTCTTTTGGCCTCTTGCTGAGTAAGCATTATATTCAAATCATAGCAGAACACGCTTAAGTTTCTGTCTTTTAAAAGGAATACCATATATGAAAAATAGTTTAACATGCAAAGAAAGGGAACACAGCTACAGTGTATCGTAAAGCTCCAGTTCTACTGAGAGGTCACAGAGACATACTGGCAGGTGCGAGTGGGACACATCCTGCAGCATGTTAGGTTTCTGAACAGGAAAGCTGACCTTGTCACCCTGGCTGATGTCTGTACTCGTAGGCAAGGCTTGTCAGCTTGGGATTGCTTCCGAGGTGGTTGTAATTCAGATGGGAGTGCGCTGCAATGAGACCGCATAGTAGCCCTGGGTGGTAGCTACATGTCGAGTGGATTCTGAAGGAGTAGCTGTTAGGATTTTCTGTTAGAACGATTGCAGCTTTTTGCCTAAGGACCTAAGAAGGTTGGCTGTGTCACCGTTGAGGACTTTGGCTGGTGTGGTATGCTTTGGGGAGAAGATCACAATTCCTCAGATTATGTCCCTGTCCGTATTTCCTGGTCTTCTAACATACGACTCCTTTGTTCCTTTATTTTTCCTTTTTCTCATTCTTGTGTCTAAATCTTGAGACTGTCCCTGAAACTCAGTGGTGGCAACAGAGTAACTTATGTGTCACTGGGAGCCAGAGGTTATGTATGCTTGGGGAATGTCTTTCTGCATCACCTTTTACTTCCTAAGATAACTACTGAAAGATTATTATGGCATATTTTCCATGAAAATAACAGGCAGTCATTGTTCTTGTTCCAGAGTCATTTGATGTGGTTACAAAATGCATGAGTTTCACACTAAATGAACAGTTCATGGAGAAATACGTTGATCCTGGGAACCACAATAGTGGCATTGATCTGCTTCGGACCTGTGAGTACTTAGCTCTCAGCAGGACAGTTGGGAGAATATGTGTTTGGTTGAGGTCTGTCTTTGGAGTGATGTGCTAGTATACAGTGTCACTGTGAACTACCTTCCCCAGCAACATTCCAGTGAGCCCTGCTCCATGGCTAATATTACTTGGGAGACAGAAACATACTTAACGAACTTCAAATAATTTGCAGTTGAGGGAGCTAATTCAGTGGAGGGTGGGAATCTATCACCAAAAGATGTTTCCAGTGGGCCCAAATAAGGGGGAGTTTAGTAGGTTTACAGAATAAAATTCAGTATTCGAAATGCCCACTGCCATTGCCTGAGCTCACGTGAGTATATTTGAGGAAGCTGCTGCAGGCTCTCAGTGGCTCAGCAAGCGTCAGGCCTGTGGACAGTACCCTTCCAGTGCTAGGCAGCAGTGACCAGAATAAAGTGTCACGAACATTCTAATCCTTGATGACGCATGCTGCCATGAAATACCGTCTCCAGATCTGAGCTACAGACTTTAGGGCTGTGTTTGCGTTTACCCAGACAGTGCTATCAATGGACTCAGTGCAGTTATTTAACTTCGCAATGAGAATGAGAGGAAGAAGTCTGTCAGGAGCAGAATTTTAAGGGAAGGTAATAATACTCAGAAACAGAGACTTACATGACATTCTAGAAAACAAAATGAGTACAAAGGGGAGTTAATGAGATTTACAGCTGCCACTAAGTGACTGATACACTCCATGTTCACCGAGTCCTCATGTGCAGTGGGCATTCGTGACTTGCTAGCACCTGCCTTTGACCATGCAAAGTCTTTCTGTCGGACTGTAGAAGGAAGCTGTGTTTCACTCCAAATTGTGCTTCTTCACTTCCCTTTATTTGTACAAGTTACTAACACCCCTGCCTCAGTTCCTATAACAATCCTTTAGAATATGTGAAAAATTGCCATTGTAGAGAAGTGGTCTGAAATTTTTTTATCTCCTTTTAAACCCAGACCTTTGGCGTTGCCAGTTCCTTTTACCCTTTGTTAGCTTGGGGTTGATGTGCTTCGGGGCTTTGATTGGACTTTGTGCCTGTGTTTGCCGCAGCCTGTATCCCACCATTGCCACAGGCATTCTCCATCTCCTTGCAGGTGAGTCTTGATGTTTTTCAATCTCTGAACATTCACATGTCATTGTCCTGTCTGTACTGTCACATTACTTGAGAAGCTTTGCCCTGTGCTCTTTCGTAGTCACATTTAGACGTCTACATTTCTTTCTAAGGTCTGTGTACACTGGGCTCCGTGAGTTGTTATGTTGCTGGCATTGAACTACTACATCAGAAACTAGAGCTGCCCAAGGATGTATCTGGAGAATTTGGATGGTCCTTCTGCCTGGCCTGTGTCTCAGCTCCCCTACAGTTCATGGCATCTGCTCTCTTCATCTGGGCTGCCCACACCAACCGGAAAGAGTACACCTTAATGAAAGCGTATCGCGTGGCGTGACGGGAAGCTGCCTGCTTGACCATTACTATTTTTCATATTTTATTTTTTACTATTGAGGTTTTCCCTTGTCTTCCTCTCTCAGTTGTCTTTAGTTTTTATTTTAGTGGATATGCCATTTTATTCTAAAAGTCCCTTTTATTTATATACAGTGCCACTAGATACCATTTAAAATGTATGTGGTTTTCTTTGAGTAACTCAGTCTTTTTACCACACTGATCTAGATTCAGAATTCAGACAGAAAGAACTTGAGAGAGGTGACCCAAATTCATAAAAGAATATTAGCAGTGGAAAATTGACCCAGAACAGGCTCTGTTAATGTCTGTTCAATCCAGTAGTGCAGTAACTATGTGTGAAACTAGAAACGAGTTTCTGTACGGCGTCTGTTATCACTGTCAGCGCTTCTCTTTACTTTCCTGTTGTTAGCAGTCAGCCAGCGGAACCAGTGTTCCTGAAGATGTGTGCACATAAAACTGGGAAATTATTTAACATCGGTGTCCCTAAACTTTGGTACATTACTTCATTTGAGGTGAAATATGGCAGCTGTTTATACTGTGATTGTCTACAAGAAAAAAAAAAGTGAAAAATGATGTTTACTTGAAATTGTGATTTTAACTGCAAAGTTTCAATTCTATGAAAAAAGTTGATTAATCATCGTACTACATTATACTTTTTTTTTTTAAACTGAAACCATTAAGATTTCCAGTGCCACCAAACCATTGTTGATTTTTGCTGTTTCCCACCCCTCTCACACACCAGGCTTATTAAAGAGTACTTTCTTTTTAACAGAGCTTGAGAAGAATCACAGGCAATTCCCCAACTGCTTTGTTCTAGCTGAGTACTAGATGGGAGGTCCTGCCAATATCGACCCCCCAGAACTGGGGGTACTACCACCACAAGATCTAAAGCTGTGGCCACCTACTAACCTCCATTTATGGGTCTTTATTTCTTGTGGTGAAATGATGTGCCTTTCCTTGCCCAAATTCCTTCCTGGTGTGTATCAACATTACTTCATGTCTTCTAATTCAGTCATTTTTTTATAATATGTCTGTAAACATTGAACTTAAAAATCTTATTTATTTACTCCATTATTGTAGCACTTCACAGATTAAAAAAAAAGTGTAACTCAGTAATTTCTTACCAAATCCTAAATCTGTCTTTTTTTAAAAAAAAAAATAAAAAAAGAGAATCATGTAGAGTGTCTAAATTGCTTGAGATCACAACACGAGGGACTGAAAGATGGAGGTGTGTGTGTATCTCTGTGGGAGATGGGTTACTTCTCTGTATATTAGTTTCTTTTTACTGCAGTGGTAGAACACTGTGACCAAAGCATCTTAGGTAAGAATGTTTATTTCAGCTTACGGTTTCGAGGCAGAGTCCATGGTGGCAGGGGGCTGAGAAGTCACAACTTCAGCTGCAAACAGGTGACCCAGAGGAGAAGGAACTGAAAGTTAGGCAAGGCTTTAAACCCAAAGCCCAGCCCGAGTCATAGTACTTCCTCCAGCGGCACCACCTCCTGAAGGTTCCATTACCTCCCTAGACAGCACTGTGGCCAAGTGGCCAGATACATGAGCCGCCAGGGGGTACTCCTCATTCAAATCACCACACCTACTGCAGACACAGGAAAACAAAGTGTCTTCACCAAAACGTGTTTCTGAACTAGGTCTGTGATCTCTTTTGTATTATACTTATGTGGCTAGATTTTCCTAAGAAGTCATTTAATGACTGGATATTTGTGTTCTGGGAGCAGAGAATTTGGCCCCTAAACTACCAACATTCCATATTACTTTAGCCGGTTGCTTCTGATGTAACTGGTTACTGGGATTTCTACACAGATTTTTATTTTTTTACTTTTACGTCTGGTACTGTGCATTAACCCAAAGACAATGCATATCCTAGATGAGCTAGCTCTGAATTACATGGGTAGCCCTGTTTGTTTATTTTAGTGTTTTTGGTGTAAGGGTCTTACATAGGACAACCTGGCCTTGAACCCACTATCTGGGCCGGCCTGAACTGACCCTGCTGCCTCAGCCTGCCAACTGTTAGACTATAAATAGGTATTCAGCATCTTGGGATAGTACCATTAAGTTGTTCAGTCTGGCTTTGAACTTGCAATCTTTCTTACTTCAGCCACCTGGGTAGCTGGGATTCCAATCTTGCTGTCATTCTTCCTAAATTACACCTTGACTCTTGCTCTTCAACAACTTCTGTACGAGGCGGACATTGTAAAAGTTAAGTGAACAAAGATACCTGGAAATGCAGCTTAGAAATGATTGGTGTGACTCTAATATGCATGGAGGTGAAGTCGGAATTGGACATAGCTCTTGCTTTAGCGGCAGTATCTTTGCATGTGGAAAGCCTGCACCATTAATCTGTGTGTTGAATATGTTATACATATTGCAGGGTTGAGCATCCTCTTCTGTAGCAGCTTTTTGTCAGTGCACTTGAGCCCTCCAGGTAATAAGATAGCAGTTTTCTTTTCCCAGTTGAACCATATGAAGTAGCTGACAGCAATTTTGACTGATCTAAGCCAAATCCTAGTAATCTTTCCAAGCAGTCTTTTCATAGGAATCTTCCAGGTAATATTAATCTCCTGTGTTCTAGAACATGCTTTATGGCCCTCAGGAAGTACATTTTAAAACTAACTTTACAATTCCAATTATTAAATGATATGGGTAAATATCTTTTGTCCTTTTACATTAAATTTAAGGATAGCCATGAGGACACTAAAACTTGGTATAATTAAAAAAAAAAGAATAATTCTATAATTTATTTGTTCAGGTAACCTTGAGTACTTATGATATAAATCTTAAAATTTTTATCTGTTTGGGTCTAGCTGGAATGCTTAGCAGGTTAAAAGCTTTCTGGTGTGTCTTAGTCAGGGTTTCTATTCCTGCACAAACATCGTGACCAAGAAGCAAGTTGGGGAGGAAAGGGTTTATTCAGCTTACTTCCACATGGCTGTTGATCACCAGAGGAAGTCAGGACTGGAACTCAAGCAGGTCAGGAAGCAGGAGCTGATGCAGAGGCCATGGAGGGATGTTCCTTACTGGCTTGCTTCTCCTGGCTTGCTCAGCCTGCTCTCTTATAGAACCCAAGACTTCTAGCCCAGAGATGGCACCACCCACAAGGGGCCCTACCCTCTTGATCACTAATTGAGAAAATGCCCCACAGCTGGATCTCGTGGAGGCACTTCCCCAACTGAAACTCCCTTCTCTGTGATAACTCCAGCCTGTGTCAAGTTGACACAAAAAACCAGCCAGTACATGGTGCAAGCACAAGTCTTAAGATCTGAGTTCAATTCCTGACATCTATGATGGAGGAAAATAGCTGACTCCCAAAAGCTGTCCCCTAGCTCCACTCGAGTGTCATGGAACACTCAACATTTTACACACACACACACACACACACACACACACACACACACAAACACACAAAACACTAATTGACTAAAAGATAGTAAAAGATACTATGAAGGCATTTCAATACTTATCTTCCTGGAAACTTTCAATTCAAATGCAAACTTCTTTAAATTTTCGGGTTTCAGAACTTTCTAGCTAAGTAGCCTTGAAAGTACAAGCTTGTATTTTCCAGGCAGGATACAGCTCAGTCCTGGCTGATGGACGGCAGCTTTTGCCCTCCTTTCAGCCCTCACAAGGTGATCATGACTCAGAAAGCAAGTGAAACAAGGACATACGTTTATGTGTAGGAGGTCTTTCCCTTCATTCACGTGCTCTAATGAGATGATTTTTCTCTTGGGTCAAATTGCAGTTAAGTGCCAGTGTCCTATATATTCACTAAGTGAAAATTTGTATTCCAAACAGGATAACAGTGGCTATTTATTTACCTTAGAGAAGTTACCGTATTTTAATTACTCTCAGTATCAGATTTTTTTTTTTTTACTGTTAAGTGAGTTCATAGATTTTTCTGACATATAAACATTTACATACTTTAGGCAAACTTCTGTAAAGCAAGATCCAGCTTATATTTATTTCTTTTAGAAGAGGTTTAGAAATACGAAATAGAGACGTTTGTTTTATATTCATGTTTTTAAGTTGTTTGTGTTACTGAATAATTAGGCCACCTTTTATCTACTGACTCAGTGTTGGTGGCTCGGGTATGAACTTCATGCCACTTGTCTTGCAGCTTTTGGACTCTTCCCAACCATTCAACCTTCTGTTCTGTTTGTCTTAGCTTGTTATATGTTTATAAACATCTATGACTCCCATGCTCTCTGTCTTTATGATCCATTGTTTGTTCCATAGATTCTGCTTTTGCTGGTTCAATCCCAAAATGAATCAAGATGCCTGTTCAAAAACTTACAACTTATTTATTCAAAGGCATTAGACTGACTTAACTTTTGACAGCTATAGTCATTTCAGAATATTGACTTTTTTCTCTATAATACCCATGAAATGTATTCTTCTCAAGTTCCATGGAAGGAATGTAAATGATCCTTAAGGAACGCTGGGATGAACTCTTTGAGTGTCTATGACCTCCTTTTCACCCTATGGAAGAAAGAACAATTGCTGGGCCAGGCTATCCCCTGGAACAACCTGGTGGATGGTGAAGTATCCAGCGCAGGAGACAGAATGATAGATGTAGTCGTTTGTCTCAGATTGTCCAAGCCCTACTTTTCACACCTGTGATGTTGTATGACTAACATACCTGTTTGAGAGGTGTCCTGATGATTATGAAAATTGCCCATCATAAAGTGGTCACTTGAAATGTTAATTATGACTAGTTGCGTTATGAGCTACCCGAGCTTATAAAGTTGTTCTCTGCCTAGATTGCACATTGTAGCTTTCTAGACAACTTTGGTGGATTGGAAAGAGCTCAGAAGTTAAGAGTGTATACTGTTCTTTCAGGAGACCTGAGCTTGGAACATACATGTCAGAAGGCTCACATCTGCCTCTAACTCCAGTTCTAGGGGATACAACACTTCTGGCCTTCACAGGCAGCTTCTCTCACATGCATACACCCCCACACAAATATACATGCATTCGCATAATTCTACAACAATTGTTGTTCCATACAATCCAATTTAGTTGATTAGGAAGTGTTTAGGTCATTGTAATTTTTTAAACTTTAAGGAGTGAATCCACTGGACAACTTTGTTAGAAAACTAAAAGTAAGAAGTCAAGGGCTGGAGAGACGGCTGGGTGGTTAGGAGCATGTACACCCTGGGTCTGTTCCCAGTACCCAGATTGGCAGGCTCACAACAGCTCCTAACATCAGTTTCAGGGGATCAGATACCCTCTTCTGGTTTCTGCAGACACTGCACTCAATCTGTACAACTTTACACATATAATTAAAACTATAAAAATTAAAAATAGTTACAACAAAAAGTAAAAAATAAAATTGTGTACGTTTTATTTTAAAGTTCTTAGAGGCAGTAAAGTTAGCCACACGTGCATAGTGTCTACTGGAAGCTAACCCCCCCCCCCCCCCCAGCTTCCAGTCCTATCTGAAGCTACTGACTTGACCCTTTGTGGTCAGCTTCAATTCACCACACCTTTTTTTAATTAGATATTTTCTTTATTATATTTCAAATGTTAATCCCTTTCCTGGTTTCTCCTCCAAAAAAAAACCCTGTTCCCTCCCTCCACCCCCTGCTCACCAACCCACCCTCTCCTCTTCCTGGCCCTGGCATTCCCATACACTGGGGCATAGAACCTTCACAGGACCAAGGGACTCTTTGTCCCAAAGGAGGAGTCCTATTGATGACCGACTAGGCCATCCTCTGCTACATGTGGCTGGAGCCATGTGTATCTTTGGTTGGTGGTTTAGTCCCTGGGAGCTCTGAGGGTACTAGTTAGTTCATATTGTTGTTCATCGTAAGGGGCTGCAAACCCTTCAGCTCCTTGGGTCCTTTCTCTAGCTCCTTCATTGGGGACCTTGTGCTCAGTCCAATGGATGGCTGTGAGACTCTACTTCTGAATTAGTCAGGTATTGTCAGAGCCTCTCAGGAGACAGCTATATCAGGCTCCTGTCAGCCAGCACTTGCTGGCATCCACAATAGTGTCTGGGTTTGGTGATTTTATATGGGGTAGATCTCCACGTGGGACAGTCTGGATTGTCCTTCCTTCAGTCTCTGCTCCATACTTGGTCTCTGCAACTCCTTCCATGGGTATTTTGTCCCCCCTTCTAAGAAGGATCGAAGTAGCCACACATTGGTCTTCCTTCTTCTTGGGTTTCTTGTGGTTTGTGGATTGTATATTGGGTATTCCGAGCTTCTGGGTTAATAGCAGCCTTATTTATAATAGCCAGAAGCTGGAAAGAACCCAGATGTCCCTCAACAGAGGAATGGATACAGAAAACGTGGTACATCCACACAATGGAGTACTACTCAGCGATTAAAAACAATGGATTTATGAAATTCTTAGGGAAATGGATGGATCTGGAGGATATCATCCTGAGTGAGGTAACCCAATGACAAAAGAACACACATGGTATGCACCACACCTTTTAACCTTAGGGTTAAAAGGATTAGAATTAAAACCGTGAGGTCTGGTCAGGAGTGGTAGGGAGGAGAAATCAAAGGGCTTGCTTTCGTTTGCGTGTGGGATAACCAAGCTGAGCAAGGCTCTGGGGAAAGGTTCTGGCTGCCTTCACTCTGCCCTGTCGCTAGCCCTCCTGAAGAGCGCAAGCAAAGCTCTGCTGTCCTTTTCACCTGTTCTCGTTTCTAATGCAGCCAACTGCAACAGACTTAAAATAATGTAAATAAGGAGTTTCCTCTGCTGGTTTGTATATACTTGGCCCAGGGAGTGGTACTACTAGAAGGTGTGTCCCTGTTCCAGTAGACGTGGCATTGTGGGTGTGGGCTTTTAAGACCCTCACCCTAGCTGCCTGGAAGTCAGTCTTCTGCTAGCAGCCTTCAGATAAAGATGTAGAACTCTCAGCTCCTCCTGCACCATGCCTGCCTGGACGCTGCCATATTCCCTCCTTGATGATAATGGACTGAATCTCTGAACCTGCAAGCCAGCCCCAATTAAATGTTGTCCTTTATAAGACTTGCGTTGGTCGTGGTGTCTGTTCACAGCAGTAAAACCCTAACTAAGACAGTTTCTCAAAAGGCTCCACCTAGTCCAGCTGCCCAGACTACCCCATAAAGAAGAGGGCGTTAAGGAAAACTCCAGCTCCATTTTGGAAGTTGTGTCAGGACTCCATTCCCTTCAGTAGTGAAACGATAAGATGGCTGTATGACTCTGAGAACAATAAACGTAATTTGATTAACAGCTAGCAAGGCATCTGGAATGCTGGCAGTAACACCAGCACAGCTGACCATTAGCAGCCATCACAGCCATCAAATGATAAAGCAGAAGTCATCGCGGGACAGAAGGGGCACTTCAGCTACCCTCAATGGGACGAGTCATTGCTAACAGTGCATGGTCAGCTTCCTGGTTACATCAGAAGAAAATGCACCGAGTGTGTGACGTCCTCACTTTCTTGGCCCAAGGAAAGCCCAGAGAAGTAACCAATTTATAGAAACGACCTCCAGTGTTGTCTCATGTCTTGCATAAGTCTTGTAAAAGCACAGCCACAGCCTGTTTAGACCCTTCCTTCAGGAATACCGTAGTTCTCCCGTTTGGGAACCCTTCTCAACTCTTGGTTATTTTTCTCCCTTCCTTAATTCCCCTTGATAAAGCTTGTGTCTCCACATCCTTAATCGCTAATGGGAGACAGTGAACTCAAGATCCATTGGCTCAAGTTGGCGTTGGTTTTGAGCTTCTCTGGGCCGAGAAATGCCCTGTTGCCCTTTTAAGACCATCACCAACACTTCTGCTTTGGGACACGGGTGGGGTGTGTCAGTACTTTCCCAGTGGTGGGTGTCAAAACAGGAAGGAGAAGGAAGGCCTGCTTGGTTTGGCTTCTGTTGTAAATGAAAACCTCCCCAGTGTCCCAAGACCTCTCCAGTCAATTCCTAAAATGTAAGCACCAAGTGCTACATATACCGTACTGTACCCTTATACATACCCGTGATAAAGTTTGGTTTAAAAATTAGGCAAAGTAACATTAAATTGGACCTATTTATAAGAAATTATTGTCTTCCTGTTTATCCCCACCCTCTTGCCTCATTACTGGTAACTAAAAGGAAAGAAAACATTGAAAATGAGGGACACCAATTTCCCTACTAGGGCTGTAGTCAGGGGTGATCAGGCTTCAGTCAAGAAGGCAAATATTTTGAATAATGTCTATTTTATTAAATTCATATTCTTTGCTAGGACTCGGAAGGAAAGATCATGAGGTGACATTAATCTCCACACAGTCTAGAAACTGAGGATGGATTAGCTATAGAATAAATAGAAGTTAGCTTCTGTCTCACTATTGCGAGTGATAAACGTTATAACTTGCAGAGGGTTTGGGACAGATCCTGAAATACAGGAGCTCAATAAAGGCTAATTGTTATTTGTAGGCCTACACAAGCAGGGAAGGAAGCAGCCTTTGATGGGTTTGTGAGTCGGACCACAGTGCTTGCCACATCCTGAGTTGCTGTGCACCCTATGGCTGCACTCCAGCATAGAGTTGAGAAGAGTCTTTGGTTTCTAACAAAGGTTTACTTCAAAATAAACAGGGCTCCAGGACTCAGGTATTTTGGCCACTCACATGTCTCAAGATAGAAGAAATTTTGTTTTCTAGCTTACATTTTTATTCTTTTGCTCAAACAGGACTGTGCTAGGGTGAGACTTTTGGCCTTTCAATGCTTGTGCTAACCAACCAGTTTGTAATTAAAGTCCAGAATATCCAAAAATCTGCCAGGTTGACCCCCTGCAGAAGGCAAATAATTTATTATTACAGTTCGGGAAGCTAAGATTTTAAGACCAAAAACCCAGCAAGTTTAGTGTTTGGTAAGGCCTGTTCTCTAGTCACAAGATGGCACCTCAAGTGGGGATACCTTTAGAGTCCTGCTTATGAAATGTAGTCCATCCCTATAAGAGGCCACATACTTAAAATGTGGGTGCTGTTAAGAGTTTAGCCACACTGAAAAGTTTCTGAATACTCAACAATTAAAAAAAAATACTTTGAAATCAAATGAGAAATAAACCCCAGGGGCTGGAGAGATGGCTCAGTGATTAAGAGCACTGACTGCTCTTCCAAAGGTTCTGAGTTCAAATCCCAGCAACCACATGGTGGTTCACTACCATCCGTAATGAGATCTGACACCTTCTTCTGGTGTGTCTGAAGACAGCTACAGTGTACTTAGGTATAATAATAAATCGTTAGGCTGGAATGAACGGGGTTGATTAGAATGACATATCGTGTTTCACAGCAGCTTTGATTTTAAACACCTATGTGTACTTTCTAATCCCAACAAAGACATACCAGTTCATCCTTCATGAAACACCAGTTAAATATCAGTACTGTACATGTAGATGTTTCTGTTCTGGTAGAGAACAGAACTTATAGCTCCAGGCCTATCTTACCAAAATTTTCATCTTTGAACTCTCTAAGACTGAGCTGTGTTCTCTCATAGACTCCCCCAACTCCAGGACATGTACCATATGTCTGGCAATCTATCTCTTAATGGCTCAATAGAATGAAAAGACATAAATCTTGTCCTCTTCACAATGCATTAGGCTGTAAGTCCTCAAGCTTCCTTAGAGAATGTCTCTCTCCCAGTTCTTCAGTCTGATTAGTCTGCAACACACAGATCTTCCAGGACAGTGATGAGATCAGGCCATAGCTTTAACTTTTGGTCCAGTTTCCAGACTTTCATCACCATAATCAAACTATCTGACACAGACAACATGAAAGAAGAAAAATTTTGTTTAACAGTTTCAGAAGATTCATTCCATTGTGACAAGAAAGCTCACATAATGACCTGCCAGAGAACAGGGAGAAAGGGGGAAGTCAGTATTCTCTGGTTTTTCTCCTTTCCCCCCTTTAATTATGTCTAGGTCCCCAACTCACAAAATGGGAGCATCCATACTCAGAACATGAAAAAAGTTCAAGATAGGACTTTTTTTTTTTTTTTTTTTTTTTTTTGCTTGACTTGTAACACCTCAATTACAATGTAGAGATTCTGATTAAATTATCATTCACTTACTAAATTGAAGTAATTTTTGTCTAATACTTTGTCCCTTCCAGAATTGCTACAAACTCTATGAAATTAGACATTTTAACTGATTTTACTCACAATGTAGTATGGTGGTTTGAATGACATGGCCCCCATAGGTTCGTATGTTTGAATGCTTGGTTCACCACTTGGTGGAACTGTTTGGTAAGGATTAGAGGGTGTGGCCTTTTTGAATGTGGTGTGCCACCTTGAGCATTGAGGTTTCAGTTAGTTCTTGTTCTCTCTCTCTCTTTCTCCCTCTCCCCCCTCTCTCTCCTCTGCTACTGCTTGTGAGCCAGATGCAAGCTCTCAGCTACAGGCTCCAGTGCCATACCTGCCTGCCTTCTGCCATGCTCCTCTGAAACTGTGAGCAAACCTCCGTTTAAATGTTTGCTTTTATAAGTTGCCCTGGTCATGGTGGTTTTTCTCATGACAATAGAAAAGTAAAAGCAACTAAGACATACAATATTTACCCCAGTACCTGGAATATCTTATAAATGCCTAGTATTACTAAAAGATGTAGAAGGAAATGCATATATATATATATATATATATATATATAATGTATAACTTTGACTTTTTCCTACATTAAGTCTGGTGTGATGATTAATCTTCAGTATCAACTTGGCTGGATTTAGAGTACCCTAGGAGACTGAAGCATATCTTTAGGTATGAAAACATCTATGAGGGGATTCCTAGGGATTAAATGAAACAAAACAGAGACTGTACTGTTTTGCCATTATTTTGTGATATGGAGACCTAGACAGAATAAAAAGAGAGAAAGGAGAGAACCAGAGAATACTAATTTTCTCCTTTCTCCCTCTCTGCTTTTTGTCTGGCCATGATGTGAATTTTCTTGTTATGATGGAATGAACCCTCTGAAACTGTGAGTTAAACTAATTTCATCTTATTTTATGTTGTCTCTGTCAGGTAGTTTGATTATGGTGACGAAAGGCTAGCTAATGTCTATTTTTCACATGTTATCTACGTACTATTTTACCTATTATTAAATTATAGACATATCTATTTGTATAGATATATTTATGTACATACATATATGTATAATTGTTGGACTGTGAGTTTTGTTATTTTATCAGTCTTCGAATGAGTAAATGTCTATTTCCTTATACGTATATACTTCTATGTAGGATCTACACATTTAAATATGAAGTCGATTTTTCTAGTTTTGTGTCAGTATTGCCAAAATCAAGGGTTTATTTTATGTTCCTTGGTTCTGTAGTCCATCACTGAGAAGTCAAAGCAAGGACTTAAGACATAAACTTGATGGAGAAACCTACAGGAATGCAAGTTACTATTTGCTCCTTCTGGCACTGCTCAACCAGCTTATTTATGTAGTTCAGACCCAATTCCCTAGGGGTAATATCTCCCATCATGGGCTGGACTCTTCTATGCCAAGTAGCAATCAACAAAATGCTATACAGACAAGCACACAGGCCAATCTGATGAAGGTACTTCTTCAATGAGGTCTTCTCTTCCTGTACCTGCAAGTGAGGTGTGTAAAGTTGAAGATCAAGGTTAGCCATTACAGTAATATATTAAACAAAAATTGAGAGAGCAAATATTCTAGAGAATAAAGTACAAACTAGCCTTTCTTTAGTTAATTACATTAAGTGAACCACAAAAATCCTTTAACACTTTCTTTCCACTTTTAGGGTGTTAAGTTTTGTAAGAATGTTTCCCAGAAGAGGATGCATTAAACACTTGGTCTTCTGTTGATGTTGCTATTTTGAGAACTTTTTGAAATTTTAAATAGGATGTACCCGGAAGGAGATCACTGAGGCCAGGTACTATGGTGGAAAATCAGTGGAAAATTTATAACATTTCTCATTCTGGTTGTCTACAATGAGGTAAAAATGCTTTTCTACTTTATGTTCCTACTGACTTAATGTCTTATCAAACATGTGGAACCACGTACCCATATACTGAACATCCAAACTGTGAGACAAATTAAATAATTCCCTAATTTTTTTAATCAAATATTTGGTTAGAACAGTATAAAAATTTACAATACTGTGCTTATTTCATACTAATGATGACAAAGGAGGCAAAGGGCTGCTTTTATTGTTGTTTTTCATGCTAATTCTATAAGTTTATGAAGAATTAGTGTCAAATATTCCCACAACTCTATTAAAATCATGTTTCACAACATCCAGTAGGTTTTTTTTTTCTAGTAGAATATTGTGGATTTTTATCTCAATCAGTTTTCCTTTATTTCACATGGTTAGAATTATTCCTTATTGAATAGAGTAACACACAGAATGTACCTATAAGCAATAACAGCATACGACTCATTCCTCCCAAGACATCATGCAAATCTGAAAATATTTGCTTTTCCACACTTGCGCTTCCTTTCCTGAATCTGCCCTTCTTGGGATTCTTTAAACAGGACCAGCTAGTTTGTGTTGTGTTAGGACACAACACAAAATCATAACACAAAGAGGAAGGTAATATAGACTAAATAAAAATTAAGTTTATGACCAATAAAATTGAAGTGAATTGTGACCAATAAAATTGAAGTGAATTGTGTCCAATATTTTGATCGTGGTCACACCATCTTTACAGAAATAGAATGCAACTCAGCATAGCTTATAATATTTTCTCTTTAAGTAAAAATATTGAACTTACTTATTACTATTTTAATTTATTATAAGCATGTATCTACCTATTTCATGAATTAATGAAAGTTTCTGTCCTAAGATTTTTAGTCATTTTTGCTGTAAAAAAATTAACTGACAGAGTGAAAATTTGTTCAAATCAGTATATTTTGTAGTCTAGAATTAGTATTTAACTTATTTAAATTGTATACTAATTTAAATGTAACAGTTTTAAACTTTTTTTTTTTTTTACTGAAAATAGGTACTAACAATGAAGCATGATGACAGAAAATAGTTTACAATGCAAAGTCATATTAAAATATTTTGTGGGGTTACAAAGGAGGGATAAGAACTAATTGCTGTCAGGTTACTTTACTTTTCAGATGTTAAATTTTCCTTCATAACTATTTTCTTGTTTGAATATTTAAAATTTATTTTTTTAAAAATGTGTTGTTCTGCATTACATGGATTATAAAAGTAACTTTTATTTGCCTGATATAATTGTCATTTCAGAGCCTTACTGATGAGTAAGCTCACCCTTTCTAGTTTTTTCTGAACTCTGGCTTCCAGGTTAACCTTAGCTAGTCTGGCTCAAACTCTTCTCCAAGCTGACTGATTCAATCTGGCTTCTCTCCACTTCTTACTGAATTGCTCTGTTTGACTTCAAACTAACTCTCCTGGATTAAAATTCTTCTACAATGAATTAGCAGAGCAATCCTAATACAACCCTTGGGAATCCTCTGTAATTACTTATGTGATAGCTGAAGATGTGGGTTCTACAGTTAGGGAGCCTGAAGTTAGATTACAGAGAGCACTGCAGAACATGTCAAAGTAACTCAAACACATTGACCTTTGTTCTCTTAGCTGCCAAAGGTTTCAGTGAGGGGAAAAATGCAATAATCTTTATATCTTAGTGTAAGTCAAATAGTATCCAAGTAAGTGTAGTATTGTGGGAAGGTGATGCTTTTGGAGGCTTTTTGGACTTATCAAGCCAACTGAGTTGATTCATGGGTTTACTGGAATTGAGATAGAGAACACTCAGAGTTTAGATGTTTGAGAGACATACTTGGAATTCACTGCTTAATTCTGGTCTCATAATGACCATTTTTCATTTATCTTGATAAAAGTAAACTTTACAAAGACAAACATGAGTCAAGTAGTCCCATAATTCCTTTATCATTCCCTTGCCGTGTTGTCACCTCTCTTAACAACTTGAGAACTTTTAGTAGTTGATTTTAGCCAAAGATGATCACCTTACTATCATCTACATGCTGAATATGTTTGTCTGTTTTCATTTTTTCAGGTTCCCCCTGCTGCATGTGTGTATGTGTCTGTCCATGTGTGTGTCTATCTGTATGTCTGTGTGTCTGTGTGTGGGTATGCCATTTATGTGTTTACAATGACTAGAAGAGGATGAAAGAGCCAATGGAACTGTAGTTACAGGTAGTTGTCAACTGCTTGGCTTGGGTGCTGGGAAACTAATATAGAGCCCTCTGACGGGGCAGCAAACACCATTACCCACTGGGACATCTCTCCAGCCTCACGTGCTGTTCTTATAGTGTGATGTGGATCCCTTTTCCCTTAAAGGGATGGCTGCTACTTTCCTTGAAAGTAGATAAAATACTGACTGCTCTAACACATGAAGTGAGACACAAGTGATATTATGGTTATTAGCCCAGAATTTCGGAATACTCGAAGTACAATCCACAAACCACAAGAAACTCAAGAAAGAAGACCAAAATGTGGACACTTCATTCCTTCTTAAAAGGGGGAACAAAATACCGGTGGAAGGAGTGACAGGACTAACTATGGAGCAGAGATTGAAGGAAGGACAATCCATCTGTCTCCTGAGAGGCTCTGCCAGTGCCCAACTAATACAGAAGTAGAGGCTCCCAGCCATCCATTGAACTGAGTACAGGGTCCCCAATGAAGAAGTTAAAGAAAGGACTGAAGGAGCTGAAGGGTTTGCAGCCCCTTAGGATGAACAACAATATGAACTAACTAGTACCCTCAGAGCTCCTAGGGACTAAACCACCAACCAAGGAGTACACATGGTGGGACTGATGGCTCTGGCAGCATATGTATAGTAGAGGATGCTCAAGTCGTCATCAACGGGAGGATAGGCCCTTGACCCTGTGAAGGTTCCATGCCGCAGTGTAGGGGAATGCCATGGCCAGTAAGCGGGAGAGGGTAGGGTGGCGAGCAGGGAGGGGGGGGG
>JADRCD010118952.1:0-17701 GCA_019843815.1 Montemys delectorum
ACACACACACACACACACACACACACACACACACACACACACGCACACACACACAATCTATACAAATTGTTCAACATCAGGTCACTGAAACTCTGTGGCAAGGTTAGATTTAAAAACTAACTAGTTTTAGTGTAAAGTATGTAAGGTGGTTTACAAATCATTTGGTGGAATTTGCGTCTAAAGATTTCTCATGCCAATCGGCAAATATGTGTTAAATATCAGGTACATTTTATCTTACTATCTCTCTTTGGTGTTGATCTTTCATGTCTTCTCCACTTTCCATCAGAGTTATCCAATTTATTTAATATATAACATAATCACCTTTCAATTTTCATTAATCCTCTTTGCTTTCTCAACTTATATTGAAGTTGAGCTTCAAAATAAAATCAGTATGGCTACATACTGTGCACACTCCGAAGCCTGTTTGTTTCCTGCTGAGCTTCATTTTAGGTACTTTATTGTCCTATAGACTTAATGATCAATATTGTTATTCTGTGTGTTGAATTTTGGATGCCTGGTCTAAAAGGAAATTGTCTTGCAGCTTAGAGTTCTTGAGTTGGGATGGTAATTATAGTGTGTTCACCAACACGCTTCATAGTCTATGCCTCACTCTATAAACAGTTATCAAGCCCTCTTTTTATAAGTTAATGCTGACACTTAAATAGATTTCAGAACAACCAATAACTCCACTGGTTTAAGAGTCTCAGTTGTCCTTTTATAAGCTTTCTCCTTTTGTTTTTCTTGAGAGGAAACTTGCCTCCTTTATTTTTTTTCATAGGCCTCGGAACACTTTAATCATACACTTTTCAAGAGAGTGCTCTCACGGGTCACCAGTCTGCCATACTCCTGTTGTGGAGATGAAGGAGGTTGAGCTGAGAGGGAAAGGAGGAAACACAGGGAAAGAGAAAGAAGTTTATAGCTTCAGGGTATTTGTCCTTTTGTTCAGGGCCTTTTCTCTGACCTTCCGGGTAAACTTCCCTCACTCTCACCTGTGCAAGCACATACCTCAACTCCCCAGAATATAATGAATTCTCACTACACCCTCAGGTCCTTCTCACAGCACATGCTCTATTAAACCCAGCTTTCTTTGTTTGTTGTTTTGTTGTTGTTTTAAGAGCAGTAAAGGTTTTATGAGTTCTAAGTGCACCCTCGTTGTAAGAAGGTAAATTTATCATACTTTAAACTTCTTCTTTTGTAAACATAGAGTAATCAGTCCCGACAGGACCTTAGAAGGAAAAGTTATTTGAAAACCCAATTTTATGATGCTTAACAGCAACTGGGGTTTAATATGTAAAAGGTCACATTCAAAGCTATTCTGTAAAATAGTCCAGGAATCTTTCTTATTACTAATATTCCTCTAATATATCTCCTAGAGAAATAGATACCTGATTTGTAGAGATTTAATAAATAACAGATATAAATAGTTACTATAAATAATAACACTGATTATCAGTGTAATCAAACCCGTCACCTGCTGAGATGCGTACCACATTTATGCAGATCAGCTGTAGGCCTTTCATCCATGAAATTATAGAATGTATAATGTGATGTGCTATGATATGCTCAGTGTAATTGCTTATTTATAAAAAGAGCTATCAACAGCCCACTTTAAATAAATTCAGAAATCACCATAGGGCATTTAGAAATGAATATTTTATATGACATTTAAAAAAGATTATGAGCATTTCCTTGAACAGTAAAATTAATGTCTATTTGGCTGTTTCAACTCAGCCAGTATAGAATCAGGATAATCGCATATAAACTATAATTACTGTGTCTGTGTGTTTTAATTAGGAATAACCATCTACCTGACTAGTAGTGTTAATTTTATACCTAAAATATGAATGAAATGTAAACAATTTATAAAATGAAGTGTAACATTTTCTCGTAAGTCTTTGGTAGGTTATTTTAGCAACAGTGTCAGTGTGCTTTCTCTCTGTGCCAGTGAAACATTCATCAATCATCTTTTTGCACATCTGCATTTTCCTTATCACTGGAGTCTCTATATCCACAGAAGTATGAAAAATTAACACTCTGAAAGAATAACTATAGTAAAAATTTAAAATTATCTGAGGCAAAACATATTCTGTACCTTTGATATAAAAGAACTTACATCAGTTTCTGATGTATTGTAAAGTTAGAATTACTTATCAAATCCTGAAGTTCCCAAGCTCAAGGTGAGACATACTAAAAAATAACCATCTCAGTATTAACTCTGTAATATTAAACTATTGATTCACTCACAATGCTCATTTGGCCACAGAGTAAACTGATATAGTTAGAACTGGTGAAAGATAGATGATGTAAATAATTATTCACGTAAAATCAAGTTCTCAGACACTTGCCCAACATCAGAGGACCAGAGAGTGCTCAGGGAAATACCCTATGTTCTCTGAATAAAAATAATTTTTGTTGCTTCTGGGTTTCCTTTTTTTGTTATCTCCCTCCCTTTCTGCCCTTCAACACTTTGTCATCCCATTACTCCTACCCCATCTCCAAGAGGATGTATCACACCCCACATACCCTAAACTCCAGTAGGCCTCCCCATTCCCTGGGGTCTCAAGTCTCTCAAGGTTTATGTGCATCTTCTCTCACTGAAGCCAGACCAGGCAGTCCTCTGCTGTATATGTGTCAGGGGGCTCAGATCAGCTAGTGTATCCTCTTAGTTTGGTAGTTCAGTATCTGAGAGATCTCAGAGGTCTGGGTTAGTTGAGACTGCCTGTCTTCCTATAGGGTTGCCCTACTCCTCAACTTCTTCCTGCCTTTCCTTAATTCAACCACAGGAGTCCCTGACTTCAGTTCATAGGTTGTCTGTAAGTATCTGCTTCTGTCTCAGTCAGCTGCTTGTTGGGCCTCTCAAAGGAATGCCATACCAGGTTCCTGTCTATTTGCATACCATATCAGTAATAGTGTCAGGTCTTGGGGCCTCCCCTAGAGATTGAGCACCAGTTGGACTGGTCACTGGACCTCCTTTCCTCAGTCTCTTCTCAATTTTTCTCCCTGAAGTTCTTTTAAACAAGAACAATTCTGAGTCACAGTTTTGACTGTGGGACAGCATCTCTATCCCTCCACTTGATGCTCTGATTTTTTGCTGGAGATGAAGTCTATTCATCTGAGGACCTATTAAATCCTTTTAACATGAAGGGATTTTGTGTTTTATCAAATGTTTTTTCAACATCTAATGAGATGATAGTATGATTTTTTTCTTTGAGTTTGTTTATATAGAGGATTATGTTAATGGATTTTCATATATTGAATCAACCTTGCATACCTAGGATAAAGCCTACTTGATTACGGTGAATGATCATTTTGTTGTTTGTGCTCATGGATTCAGTTTGCTAGAATTTTATTGAATATTTTTGCATTGAAATTCATAAATGAAATTGGTCTGAAGTTCTATTTCTTGTTGGGTCTTTGTGTACTTTAGGTAGCAGAATAATTGTGGCTTCATAGAATGAATTAGGTATTGTTCCTTCTGTTTCTATGTTATAGAATAATTTGTGAAGTGTTGGTATTAGCACTTTTTTGAAGGTCTGGTAGAATTCTGTACTAAAACAATCTGGCCCTGGGCTTTTTTTTGGTTGCGAAGTTTTAATGAATTCTATTTCCTTAGGAGATACGGGGGCTGTTTAGATAATTTATATACACTTGATTTAACTTTGATATGTGGTATCTGTCTAGAAAACCATCTATTTCATACATATTTTTCTGTTTTCTTGAGGATAGGCTTCTGTAGTACAATCTGATGTTTTGTTTTGTTTTTAATTTTCTCAGTTTCTGTTGTTATGTCTCTTTTTTCAGTTCTGATTTTGTTAATTTGGACACTGTCTCTGCTCTTTAGTTAGTTTGGCTAGGGATTTCTCTATCTTGTTGATCTTCTCAAGGAACCAGCTTTAGGTTTTGTAGAGTATTTCTATCTTTGGTATACCTTTTTGTAGTTGCTCATAGGAATTCACCCAAAACATACTTGTTTATATATTTTCTATTGATCTTATACATTGATTACTGTATAAAGAACACAACTGTCATTCATAGCAAAAATATTTTCAGAATGATACAAAGCAGTGAGAACAAATTCTACAAATAAAATTTCAAAATTGGAAGATTCTTTAAAAATCAATTGGGTGATTTCTATAATAGTAAGAAACCACAGACTTTCAAAATTTGTAAAATCATGAAGGATTAGGAAAAACAATTTGTAAAAATTACTTAGTTGGTACTACATGATTTTTTTGTATATTACTAATATCTGATGCAAAAGTTGAAGATAAAGAACTTGAAGCATAGCAATGTGAGACTAAAATAGTTATTTTTCTAAGATTCTAGAAAAAAAGAGTATTGGTTTTGGCTTTGACACTAAACTAATAGGATATATCACACCTAGTCTGTACCTTCTTTCTTGAAATTAAAATGAATACAAACACACTTTGAAGATGATGGTAGACCTCTAGAATTTAAACCAATCTATAAATCCCATATGAAGTAGTCTTAGTTTGGACTTCATTGCTCCAAAGAGACACCTTGACCAAGGCAACTAATAAAGGAAATTTAATTATAGTTGGTTTACTGTTTCAGAGGTTTGGTTCATTATCATCAAGGTGAGAGCATGTCAGCATCTGAGCAGATGTGGTGCTGGAGGAGCCAAAAGTCCCACATCTTGATCAAAATGGAGACAAGAGAAACCTGGATCCCATGTGACTAGGAGGAGGGATATCAATGTCCACTCCCACAGTGACATATTTCCTCCAACAGGCCACACCTACGCCAATAAGGTCATACCTCCTAATAGTGCCACCTCCTGGATCAATCATTTTCAAACCACCACAAGGAGTAAAGCTCAAATTAAATTTGAACACATGAAGAGCAATGTGACTGAATAAGAGATTCTTTTCCTTTAACAGTAATTTTGGTTTGTAACAACATTGAAGGAGGTATATGCACTTCTATGTCTACTGTTCTAGATAAGCATAGATTCTCTTACCCACCCTTTTTGAGTTGTGTACATGGTCAAAATTCCAGTATGTATTAGTCTTCACTGTAAATATTATATTTATTGTTGAATTGTGGTTTCGGGGACATGATCTTACATTGTAAACCATATTGCCTTGCAACTTGAAATGTAGATGGACCAGAAGAGCCTCAAACTCAAAGATCTGCCTGATTCTGTTTGCTGGGTGCTGGGATTAATGCCATGCACTACATGTCTGTCTGGTCATTCTATAGCTTTGGATAAATATATCCTAAGTCCACTATATTAATATCCTACATAGCAATTTCAATGCCCCCATGTTTTGCCTTTCTACACACAACCACACATAATCAATTTTTGAACTATATTGTTCTATTTTACTAATCTCATACTTTTCCTTCATTTCTAGAAGATCATCTAGTTGAGAAGATACAGTATATATTATTTTCAGACTCACTTTAGAGTGTGAATTTTACATTAGTTCTTAGATAAGAACTGAAACCAAGTTTCAGTGTGAATACTTATGCTTTGATTTGGAGAAACCTAAAGAAGCTGTTGTGTATTTGGATAGCTCTGTCCACTGACTCCCTTTTACTCACCTTCTAGGAAGACATGGTACATATAGGTCTGGCTAAAACACTACCTTGGAAAGAAGGAAGAGTAAACAAATGTAATGTGTGCGAATTGAACCCACAGTCTTTATATCATCATATTTCCTTATTAAATGTCAACATACTCATGAGGCCAGTAGTACAGACATGATTTGTCCTTTCCCACTTTTAAATAGCAAACTGTATTAATAGATAGCTTAAATATCGAAACGAAATGAAATCACAATGATTGGATTAGCTTAATTGTCCATGTGGATATTCTTAGACAAGTATTTTTAAACCACATACGTAGATGTTAAAAGTTGATTATTTGATATTACAAGTTTGAAATCTGTTCTAGGAAATGAGTAAGTAAGCAGAAAGATTGATTTTACATAGTAATGAACTTGAGAAAATAAGTCACTTACTATGTTCCTCCATAAACATAGATATTCAAACTTTACATTACAATACATTTCTTAGAAGGCATCTGATTAAAGAGTTATTTAAAGTATTTTCTTAAATAATAACATTTATTTATTTATTTTTAAATGTGTTTTACCCTCATTTCTGTATCAAATCTTCATTATAATAGCCAATAAAATTATGAACATTTATTTCTTAAGCAACGCTATTAGGGAAACTGTACAGATTACATTTTTTAAAAGTTTAATTTTTCTTTTCTCTCAGTAAGATGGAAAATTTGTCTGAATACCAAAAAAGACCCTTATGGCCCAAGATGGTAACCAGCAATTTTAAACAAGTTACATTACTAATTAACACAAAGATCATTTTTACTTTCCCATTGATTTTATTAAATAATATATACTAGTTTTACTATTTTGTTATAATTTTATTTAATCTTTTTTATACACTGCAGAATTTGTCCCCCTCCTGGCCCACACTTTGACTGTTCCCCATCCCATATTTCCACCCGACACCCCTTTTTCCACAATGATATCTCCACCTCCTACCCCATTAGACCTCTCTACTCCCTGGGTCCTCTAGTTTCTTGAAGGTTAGGTGCAACTTCTCTGACTGAACCCAGATACAGTAGTCCTCTGCTGAATATATGTTGGGGACCTCATATCAGTTTGTGTAGTATGCTACCTGGTTGGTGGCTCAGTGTCTGAGAGATCCCGGTGGTCCAGGTTAATTGAGACTACTAGTCCTTCTAGAGGGTTGCCCTACTCAGCTTCTTCCAGTTTTTCCCCAATTCAACCACAGGGGTCAACAGCTTCTGCCCATTGGTTGGGTGTAAATATCTCCATCTTTCAGTTGCTTGTTGGGTTTTTCAGAGGGTATGATAGGTCCCTTTTTGTGAGCACTCCACAGCCTCAGTGATAGTGTCAGGCCTTCAGGCCTCCCTTTGAGTTGGATCTCACTTTGGACCTGTCACTGGACCTCTTTTTCCTCAGACTCTTCTCCATTTTGTCCCTGCAGTTTTTTTTCAGACAGAAACAATCATAGTTCAGAGTTTTGACTGTGGGATGGCAACCCCATCCCTCACTTGATGCCCTGTCTTTCTGCTGAAGATGGGCTCTACACGTTTCCTCTCCCCACTGTAGGACTTTTTGTCTAAGGTTCCCCCCTTTGAGTCCTGACAGTCTCTCACCTCCGAGGTCTCTGGTCCATTCCCAAAGTTGCCTGTTTCCATTCTTTCTGCTGGTCCTCAGGTCCTCAGCTCTTTCCCATCACCCAATACCAGATCATATTCCCCTGCTCCCCTCCCTGACACCTTTCCCACTCAGTTACCTCCTTTTCCCCCATTGTTATTGCTTTATTCTCCCTCCCAAGTGGGACTGAGGTATTTACACTTGGGCCTTTCAGCTCACTGACCTTTTTGAGTTTTGTGGACTATATCTTGGGTATTCTGGGGTTTTGTTTGTGTTTGTTTGTTTGTTTGTTTGTTGTTGTTGTTGTTCGGATAATATCCACTTATTAGTGAGTACATAGTATGCATGTCCTTTGGGTCTGAGTTACCTCACTCACAATGATATTTTCTAGTTTCATCCATTTTCCTACAAAACTCAAGATGTCCTCATTCTTATTTGCTGAATAGTATTCCATTGTGTAAATGAACCACATTTTCTGAATTCATTCTTTTGTTGTGGGACATCTGGGTTGTTTCCAGCTTCTGGCTATCACAAAAAAGGCTGCTATGAACATAGTGGAACAAGTGCCCCTGTGGCATGGTGGGGAATCTTTTGTGTATATGCCCAAAAGCGGTATGGCTGGGTCTTTTGGTAGATATATTTCCAATTTTCTGAAGAACTCCCAGATTGATTTCCAGAGCATTTGTACAACTTTGCAATCCCACCAGCAATGGAGGAATGTTCCTCTTTCTCCACATCCTCTCCAACATGTGCTGTTACTTGAGGTTTTGATCCTAGCCATTCTGATTGGTGTAAGGTAGAATCTCAGGGTCATTTTGATTTGTATTTCTCTGATCACTATGGACTTTGAATATTTCTTTAGATGTTTCTCAGTCATTGGAGATTACTTTGTTGTAAATTCTCTGTTTAGTTCTGTTCCCCCTTTTTTGATTCGATTGTTTGTTTTGTAGTGGTTAGCTTCTTGAGTCCTTTATACATTTGGGATACTGGCCCTCTATCAGATGTAGAGTTAGTAAAGAAGATTTTTTCCCCAGCTTGTAGGTTGCGGATTTGTCCTATTGACAACGTCTTATGCCTTACAGAAACTTTCCAGTTTCATGAGGGCTCATTTATCAATTCTTGATCTTAGAGCATGAGTCATTGGAGTTCTGTTTAGGAAATTTCACCCTGTACCTATAAGCTCAAGGCTCTTTCGCACTTTCTCTTCTATTAGATTGAGTGTATCTGATTTTTTGGGGTTTTTTGTTTGTTTGTTTGTTTGTTTGTTTGTTTTGGGGTTTTTTGTTTGTTTGGTTGGTTGGTTTTTGGGTTTTTTTGTTGTTGTTGTTGTCGAGGTCTTTGATCCACTTGGACTTGAGCTTTGTGCAAGGTGATAAATATGGGTCTATTTTCTTTTTTCTACATATAGACAGCCAGTTAGACCAGCACCATTTATTGAAGATGCTCTCTTTCTTCATTGTATATGTTTGGCTTCTTTGTCAAAGATCAAGTGTCTGTAAGTGTTTGGTTTTATTTCTGGGTCTTCAATTCTATTCCATTAATCAATCTGTCTGTCTCTGTATTGATACCATGCACTTTTTAGTATATTATTATATACATTGATTTTCTTTTCACAATTTTTAAGAAAACAAAGAAACGTCTTGTAAAAGAAGTGAAATGAGATTAAATAGTGAAATAGGAACATGCTTGATCAGAATGAATTATATTTTAGGTAACGACACAGTTTCCATAAAAGACTACGATGTACTTTCCACTGGCACACAAATAATACAAATTACAGAAAACCAAATAAAATATGGATGCAGCTTTCCCCAAAGCCAAACATTTTTCCTGTGCCAAACATATGTATATTCTAAATGAATTATTAACCCAGAAAAATTCAAGAACATTTCATAGAACACAGAAAAATATTGAAAAAAGAATAGATCATTATGAAGGTAAGTGGTAGCTTATGGCTTTACTCACAACCTAAATCCTTTATACAACATTGTTGAATTTTGCATGGGAGGTAGATCTTGATACCAACTATGATGAAACACTTTCAAATATAGAATTCTAGACATTAAGAAGTATACCCTAGACACTTATGGGAGTACCATATTAACAGAAAATAAAATACTAATATTAACAAAGAAAGAAAAAACAACATAGAATTGATAAATAAAACATATTTTATAAAAGTGACATACTGTGATATGGCCAAAAAAGAACTTAAGAAAAATTATGATTTGTTTTTATGTAAAACACAATTGTGTGAAGGGAGGTTTCAAGGATCAGAATTTCATCAAATATCACAGAGTTTACACAACAGGAAGGTATCTGAATGAGATCAAACACAAAAACAACACTGTCATGAAATATTGGCATCATTACAATTCAAAGCATACATAAGACTTTCTAATGTGTTAGGTTTAACTAATTAGTTTTTCAAGAACAATGCAAGGGATGTACAAAGAATGTTTATATTTAAAGGAGAAATGTCTTGACTTGCTTGACTCAGTTTTGAGATTTGCTTCTTTAACCTACTGCCACTGTGCCTTCCAGGCCAAGGTGAAAGGCATCCTCAGAACTTAAATTGGCCTTGTTTCCTTCCAAGAAGAATTCTGTAATTAAATATTGTTAATAACTTTGTGAAAAACACAGGAGATGAGAAAAATGCAAGTATATTTAAAATTTACCTTTTAAAAAGTTACAAGTAAAATCTATCTATCACCTATCTATTTTATCTTTACACATGTATGTATATATTATGTTCTATATATTGTATATAATATATATATTATCATATCTTTATATTATACCTATATCATATATTTATGTATATGTCTATAGATATAGATTATCATTTCAATCTCAGTTTACTGATTTTCTGTGCCTTGTTGTTTCATTATTTTTATTTTATCATCTTCAAAGTAATGATCTTAACGAATTCAATTAAGTCAGTTCATCCACTGTCTTCTGGTCTTATCTAGAGGAATGGTATGTGTAAGGCCTTAAGTGACTTGCAAATATTTTAGTAGAAGTATCTAAGTTTGTTCTGTTAGGTTTTCTGCAGACGAAGATAACTCTTCAGGAAACAGTTTGAGAAGTTAATTATTATTCTATCTTAATGCATGCCACCAACAATACTTTTATGGAAGTCCAGAGCTATGTGATTACTAAAGCAACACCATAGTCCAAGCTGTGGATCTCACCTTTCCTGATGCTGTGACCTTTCAATATAGTTCCTTATGTTATGGTGACACCCCAACCATAAATCTTCTTTTGTTGCTAAATCATAACTCTAATTTTGCTATCCTTATGAATTGTAGTGTAAATATTTTTTAGACATAGGGCATTACCTATTGAATTTTTTTTAGAAGTCAGCAGAATGGTAGAATCTTACCCATATTTATTTATTTTGAAGTGGTAGATTTTTAAAAAATGAGGTTTGAGAATATATATGCATACACATTGGTGTCAAATTAGAGTAACTTCTAAATATTAGCTTCTAGTAGTTTAAATAAGAAGTATCCATCATAGGCTAATGTATTTGGAGAATTTATTCCCACTTGTTAATGCTGCATGGAAAACTATGGAATCTTCAGGAAGTACAGCCTAGTTGGAGGATGTGTTTGACAGATCAACAGCTTTAAAGGTTTTTTTGTTTTGTTTTGTTTTGTTTTTTGTTTTGTTTTGTTTTTGGTTGGTTTTTTTTTTTTTTTTTTTTTTTTTTTTGAGACAAGGTTTCTCTGTGTATCCCTGGCTGTCCTGGAACTCACTCTGTAGACCAGGCTAGCCTCAAACTCAGAAATCCACCTTTCTCTGCCTCCCAAATGCTGGGATTAAAGGCATGTGCCACCACTGCCTTGCAGCTTTAAACTTTTATAACATGCACCCCTTCCTATTCTCTCTTTCCCTGTTTCATGAGTTACAGAGTAATGTAATCAGGCTGGCCTGATACTCCTGATTCTGTTTTCCCCTCCATGATAGACTGTATCCCTCTGGATCTGTAAGATGAAATAATTTCTTTTTTCCTTATGCTACATGTTTTCAGGGTATTTTATCAAAGGAACAGAGAAGAAAATTATGAGGAATAGTGACATTTTGGGATATAATTAGAATCTTGACTTGGAGATTATCCTAGACTGTATGCATCACTTCCTGTTATTATTATAGTAGTCTCATAAAATAGGGGCTAAGAATTCAATGAATTTTACAGTCTATGAAGAAAGAAGTATAAAATTATCAGGATATGGTGATGCTGAGCCAATGGCACTTTGATATAACTCCAAATCAATCAAGGTCACATAGGAAAATTGAGAAAAGATTTTTCCCTTAACAACTCCAGGAGGAATCATTGGTTCTGTCAGCACCATCATTTTACACAATAGAAAATGATTTTGACTCATATATTAGTAAACCTGTGAGAGAATAAAAACTCCTTGCTTTAAGTTTATGATATTTTTATATTAGTCACATGTAACTGATATACTGATTATTTTTGCTGATAAAATTGGACATATTTAGAGTACGATTCATTGTTTCAAAATTTGAATCTAGGAAGTGTTGCATTATTATTTAGAAATACTTTTCACATTCATATTTTGATACATATGACAGTATTGGCTGTCTATCTGAGCTGATTGATGATTGGAAAATTAGTAAAATAAACTTCTGGGTGCATCTGCAAGGTATTTCCAGAGAAGAATGGCACAGAATAACTGAAACAAGGTGCAGCAAATGTTTCCTGATAATGGGCAGCATCCTCTAAGCAGTAGGTCTGAATGGAGCAAGTCAACAGGCATAAGCTCTAGCTACTACCCAGGGACACATACCTGGGCTTCTCCAGTATTGAATTAATATCTGTAAAAGTGATCTTCCATCCATGGTTTGGATGTGGATGTTTTAGCGTTTCTGCCGCAAACAGGATATATCATTTAGCTCCTGATTACTCTGAAGACTACGGTTTATTGGATTGAATAGCCAAGGATTTTCTTGGCTCTGCAAGCTGACTATGGTGGTGATGGAGCTGAACTTAGCTTAATCATATAACGTATTGCATCATGTGACTTTTCCTGGGTTGGTATGTGCAGACATCTACTCCCACAATATAGGGTACGAGTGGCAGAGCAAAGACATGATACAACCAAGGGATGAAATAGTGAGTCATTAGTGTAGGCGAGCAGCTTCAGCACTACTTGCGTTACTAAAAGCAGATCATAGCAGGGATATTGACCCACGAAGTTTGCAATCTTTAAACTCTGCAGAAGATACAGGCAGCTCCTTGGAAGAGTCCCCTCCCTCAGCAATACTTTACTTATGATATGAAGGTAAGGAAAGTGTGTGTGAATCATAGATTTTCCATCCTGAGCTTATATTAACTTTGATAATTGTATATATACCACAATCTCACAAACACATTGTGACCACTCTTTATATCCTCAGGGATTGAACAATCCTCAGTAATAAACATTTTTTATTAGTTAGTAATTATAGATTTAGTGTTTACCACTAGCAAAAAAAAAATCACAGAAATTTAATTGCATGTTAGTGCTATGAAAATGTAGGACCTTAGTAGGAGATGACTAAGTGATAGAGCCCCACCCTCACTAGTAACATTAGTAGTGACAGTGATGAAAACCTTGTATTCTTGCTAGCTTTTGCCACAGTCAAAAGAGAACACAAACAACTTTAACAAATGCTAACCCCTTGATTTTTGAATTCCCAGATTCCACTCCTCAAAGCAGCACATTTTGTACTAGTCAATTTGAGATCTTCAGTACTAGCAGCCAAAAAACCTGGGAACTCTGTCATGTTTCAAGACTTAGAGACAATCACAAATAGATTAGGAGGTAAAATTATGTATCAGTGAGACGAGACAAACATTGAGCTGCTCACCTTGCATTAACAGGATTAAAAAGCATATTCAATTCCCAAAAGCAGTTTCAAAGTGAAAGAAATATAACACTGAAATAGAGATGTGTGAATGTTCTCAGTCTGCATTTAAATCAGAAGGGATTTTAAAATTCTCCATCAGGTTCTGAAAAATGGTTGTTTTATAAAAATATAAATTTAGGTCATATTTATTTTAAACAGCTTCTGTGCATTGTTTTATGTCACAGTTAGCACATTTTATATAATCTATTAAAATAGTGCCTTTTTCTGTAGAAAAATTGTACACTTTTACTCCTTGTAGTGTTTATAAGAACTTCTAATGCAGAAAATGTTTGCCATATGTAAAAATGAAATCTATGTCATGTTTGCAAATGACGAGAATGTATTTGTTTGCGTGGTATAATATTTTTCCCCTAGGAAGATGTCATGAATCATCTCTTCTTTTTGGAGATGGCACAAAGGAAGGATAATGTTCGAGTTCAGGATGGTGGATCATTGAAATTATTCAGGTCCTACAAAAACGTGGCTCACTCAGACATGATGCTTCCCAGAACACCTCTCAGTATGCCATTAATCTTGCCCTTCCTTTGTCCTTTAGCATCTTCTTCAGGACATTGTGATCCAAGTGAAATTGGAATAGAGTAGATGTGACTGGATCCTCAGAAGACAGTCTTCTCACCTTGCCCAATTTTTTCTGCACGGAAGATAAGGTGTTCTAATTGATATTAGGAGAGTCCTAGCTATTACATGCACTGTTCTGCTTTTTGGTCTCCATGATGGAAGGTATTTTGAAGGTTACCAAAGTGGCTTTGGATACATGATAGGAACATATACGCCAATACTGTATATTCAGCTTTCTTCCCTTTGATGAATTATTTTTAGTCCTAGAAATTGGTTCAATTTTCTAGTTCTGGTTTTGTAGGTTACATGAAATCTCCACAGTCTCCATATTAGGAATCTCCTTCTGAGCCCTAAAAAAGTCAGAAATGCTCTCTCCTATTTTATTAATATTATATATAATATAAAGATGGAAGCAAGATAAAAAAACAGAGGGGGTAATCAAGTAGACGTGGCAAAGTAAATGAGCCCCTCTTCCAGGAGTCTGCCAATGCTCTTTCACTACTGGAAAAGAGAAGTTTTAGAGCAAATTTTTCCATGAAGATTTCCTGCACAGAAACAATCTTCTGTTTTATTTTTCAAATAGGTAATCAAAAATACCGCAAACCATACGTAGGGTCAAGGAAAATATAAAAAGCTTTGAGTTTAACCACACTCTTTTTCCAGTTGTAAACTTCTAACTCTATGAGTCTCCAAAAAAGAGAAGAGCTTGTTCACAGTCATATTGTGCCTTAACTCTTTTTTAACGATGTATGGTAAGAATTCCATTTAGCATTGTGACTTAGGTCATTCTTGCTTTTCCTTGTAATCTGTTTTGTTAACTAGTGCACCTCAGAAACTACTGTATGGCCTTATTTACAAAGAGTGGGAAGGAGAGAGAATGAGAGAGAGAAAAAGAAGTAGTAGTAGCAGTAGTAGTAGTAGTAGTAGTAGTAGTAGTAGAAGAAGAAGAAGAAGAAGAAGAAGAAGAAGAAGAAGAAGAAGAAGAAGAAGAAGAAGAAGAAGAAGAAGAAGAGGAAGAAGAGGAAGAAGAAGAAGTTTAATATCCTTATGTACTTTCTAAATGCTTTCTAAGTTTGTGAAACTTCACCAGCCTCTACATCCCTTTATATGACTATTTTACAACACTTAAGGAATTTTTCCCCATAAGAATTCTGTACTGATGTCTTGGGTATTGGGATGGTTTGAATATACTTGGCCCAAGGAGTGGCCTTGTTTGAATTGGTGTGTCCCTTTTGGAGGAAGTGTGTCACTATGGGGGTGAGCTTTGGAGACCCTCCTCCTGCCTTGAAGACAGTTCTCTTCTGGCTCCCTTCAAGAGCTAGAACTCTCAGCACCTCCTCTAGCAATATGTCTGACTGCATGCTACCATATTTCTCTCCATGATGATAATGGACTGAACTGCAAGCTAGCCCCAA
The DNA here is from genome assembly GCA_019843815.1 of Montemys delectorum. NCBI lineage: Eukaryota > Metazoa > Chordata > Mammalia > Rodentia > Muridae > Montemys > Montemys delectorum. The sequence goes on from JADRCD010118952.1 coordinate 15,089, forward strand.
TTAAATGTTTGTCTTTATAAGAGTTGCCTTGGTCATGGTGTAAATTATACCGCAATAAAATTTACTAAGACTGCCATGTAGATTACTACAAATTCATTTATCATGTATATTATGACATGTGTAATATTTGTGATTTATATAGTTTTATGTATATGCACTGTGTGCTTGCTCACACGTGCACATTCTCTCTTTTCTTTTTTTATTATTAATCATTCCATTCACTTACCTCTCATATGAAACTCATAGCTAGGGTACATATGAAACACTAAGACTGAAATTGTTTCAAAGCCCGCACAGTGACACACTTTCTCCAAAAATGTCACACCTACTCCAAAAGGCCACTCCCTGTGCCACGCATGCCTACACCACCACGAGTATGTACTATTCTTTTCCTAAATGTACCTCCCTCACTTATTCTTTATGTGTAAATCTGTACTACAGAGGTTTCATAATAAATTTCAATCTTGTTTCCCAGTGACATGTCCTGAAATACTTTCCTATTACATGTTCAAGGATTTAAACTTGACCAGACTGAAGTATTCTGCTTTAAGGCTTAGTTTATGTGAAATCTGTCAGCCTCTCTATTTGAAATTCTTCTGAGGCCTATAAAAGCCAGATATGGTCTCACTTATTTTAGTATTATTATATATAAAATAATGATGAGGGCAAGGTAAAAAATAATGGGGAAAGCAAGTAGGCATGGTGAAGGTGAAGTAAATGAGCTCCTCTTCTAAGAATCTGCCTAGAATCTCTCACTCCCAAAAAGTGGAGTGGAAACCCCAGACAGGACTTTATAGGTAATAGAGATGGTGAATGGAGTTATTTCTCCTGCCCTCTGATTTTACCGTTGCTGAAAATGACCACATGACATTTTCATGAAGTCAGATTTTTACATCATAATTTTTTAAGAATGGGTTATTTGATTTGAATAGAAATTGTGATGTTTTATTTTTTAATCATATATTTTATTTTATGAAAATTATACCACAATAAAAATTTGCTAAGACTGCCATGTAGATTATTACAAGTTCATCTGTAATGTATATTATGGCATTGTTTGCCTGGTGTCTGGGACCCTCCAGTGACTTTCTCCAATTCCTTCTTCCCCCAACCCCAGTTACAGATTTTTGTTCTGTACCTCTTTCATATCTCCTCCAGTTCCTGATACTACCCCCCCTTATTTCCTCCCCCTCCTCTCACTCAGATTCTCCTCTCCCTCCACCTCCCACAATCATCCTGTTCCCCCATCAAGGCAAGACTGAAGCATCCACACCCTGGTTTCTCTTTCTTCTAAGCTCCATATGGTCTGTGGCTTGTACCATGGGCATTATGAGCTTTTCAGCTAATATCTACTTATCAGTGAGTACATACAAATTCTTTTGTGTCTAAGATACCCCACTCAGGATAATATTTCCTAGTTCCATCCATTTGCCTGCAAATTTCATGAAGTCATTGTTTTTAATTGCTATGTAATATTCCATTGTATAAATATATCATATTTTGTGTATACATTCCTCTGTAAGGGACATCTGGGTTATTCCAGCTTCAGGTTATTATATAAAGAAGGCTGCTATGAACATAGTGGAGCATGTGTCCTTTTTATATATGAGAGCATTTTTTGGGTATGTGCTCAGTAGGGGTATATCTGGTTCATCAGGTAGAACTGTTGCCAATTTTCTCAGGAGCCACCAGCCACTGATATTCAAAGTGGTCCCACCAGCAATAGAGGACTGTTCCTCTTTCTTTACTTCCTCGCCAGCATCTGCTGTTGCCTGTGTTTTTAATATTAGCCATTCTGATAGTTGTCAGGTGGAATCTCAGAGTCCTGTTGATTTACATTTCCCTGATGACTAAGAATGTTGATCATTTCTTTAAGTGTTTCACAGCCATTTGAAAATTCTCTACTTAGCTCTGTACTCCACTTTAAATAGGGTTATTTGGTTCTCTGGAGTCTAACTTCTTGAATTCTTTCTGTATTTTGAATATTAGCCCTCTATTGGATGGAGGGTTGGTAAAGATTTTTCCCAATCAGTGGGTTGCTGTTTTGTCCTATTGATAGTGTCTTTTGTCTTATAAAAGCTTTCCAATTTGAGGAGGTCCAGTTTATCAATTGTTGATCTTAAAGAATATGACATTGATGTTCTGTTCAGGAAGTTTTCCCCTGTGGCCAAGTATTTGTAGCTCTTCCCCACTTTTTCTTTTATTAGATTCAGTGTATCTGGTTTTATGTGGAGGTCCTTGATCCACTTGGAATTCAGCTTTGTCCAGGATGATAGGAATGGATAGATTTTCAATCTTCTACATGCTGACCACCAGTTGAGCCAGCACCATTTGTGGAAAATGCTGCCTTTTTTTCCACTGGATGGTTTTAGCTTCTTTGTCAAAGATCAAGTGACCATAGGTGTATGGGTTCATTTTGGAATCTTCAATTCTATTCCATTGGTCTATTTGCCTGCTTCTGTACCAATACCATGCAGTTTTTATCACTATTGCTCTGTAGTACAGCTTGAGGTCAGAGATGGTGATTATCCCAGAAGTTCTTTTATTGTTAAGAATAGTTTGCACTATCCTGTTTCTTTCTTTCTTTTCTTGTCTTTTTTTTCTTTTTTTTTT